>CAWUFW010001477.1:600000-835000 GCA_963921515.1 Calotriton arnoldi | reverse complement strand
CAATTGAACATACAGCATAAGATGTGATAGTTTACCTATATTTAAGGCTCATCATCCTTAAGTTTCCTGTACACTAAAGCTTGAAATCCATTGATAATGCAGGTAAAATACCCTATAATTCCCGCCTATGTGCAAAACATCCTACAAAATATTGGGATCAATCCCTACACGTGAACAAAATCTTATTGTTCATGTATTTCTGAATTCATTGTCCGTGCGTAAATAAAAGTGCTATGTGCAAAAAAGTGAAATTGTGATAAAAAATTAATACACATAAAAAGCTTGTGTGGGAATGACATTGTCTCATTTTTGCCAATTCTGTTGTACAATTATATGAAGTAGCTTAAGTTAGATGTCATAATGAGGATTAACATTTATTACATTGTTAAAAGGATTGTAAGTATCTCTGGCCTCAGAGTGTTATACCATTCGCGTGATTGAAGAATCCTACATCATAATAATTCGGTAAATTAATTCGGTAATAGGAGTTTTGTGCAAAATCATGCTTGTATGCATAAATAAATAAATATTTCAAATAAATATCAGTAAAACTAATAAATATCTGACAATAAATAAATAAATACCTACACCTGTTATACATTGCTCAATAAAAACGCTCTATAATTACCTTAAAATAAATAGATTATTAAAATCACTACTCAGGAGATAAAAGTATCGGCATGACCTTCAATAACAATCTGTTGATAATATCTTTCTGTTGTACCCACAATTAAGTTAAGCAGATGTGCAAATCTTCTGTTGCGTTAAGTCCCCCGGGGTGTTTGGAATCTAGCTGTAAGATGTATCTGGTTTCTAATTTCCTCAGCTTGTTTTCCCTATCACCTCCTCTCCTACTTGGGGGGACCGCATCTATCACGTAATATTTCAGGTTTGAATTGTTAGAGTTATGTCTCTCCCTGAAATGACGCGCCACTGGATATGTGTTATCCTGGTTTGTAATGGCGCATAAGTGTTGCAACACTCGCTTGTGTACCTGCAATTTAGTACTGCCTATGTACTGTAGGCCACATGGGCACAACAGCACATAGACAGCAAATTCTGTTTTGCAGGTTAACAGTTTTGAGATCTTAAATTCCTTGTCACTGAAAGGTGTACTGTAGGTGCTTTTGTTAATACCATGGGTATATATATATTCTTCAATGTCCTATTTGGGCAATACTACTAAGGGAGAAACCCATATAGTTGGACCAGTGGAACGCTCAATAACAGCATGTAACGATTGAAGTTCTTTTTCAACAGTTTCTTACAAATGAGAGCAATTTGTCTATGTCTCTGAGCAACAGGACGGGTGTACTCATTAACATGCAAAATGCAACTTCACTTTCATAGTCTTAAGTTTTCCCAAACCATGAAATAATGAAGGGAACTGACTTACTATTTTGTGCTGAGCATTCATGTTGTAATTCATAGAAATCAGTCCCAGATCAGCGGCTGTGCTGAAACTGAGCAGACAGGCACTGGACGCTGTGCCTTGGAGCACATGAATGGTGCTTGAACCTTTATTTTCTTCTGTTTCATTGTCGCTACAAATGAACAAATGAACCTTGACTTTTTAAGGGTATTGATGCAGCCATTGATACACTTTGTTTTTTTGATGGCATAAGTTGCGATAATATAGATAATTCATGGTATCTCTCCCCAGTCATAAAATTGATACACCACTATTGATAATGAAAGGTATCGAACAACTATTTACTTTCAGTGTTATTTTAGGACAATGTTTGAATTACATTTTTCTGCTCAAGCAGCCAACCCAACATGCGCCGGTTTTTCTGAGGGGAATATGGACATGGTGCAATAATTTCCTTCACTCTCACTTGACATTGATACACAGGAACTGTTTGACGATGATTTAGACGACGATAGACGTCGTTTGGTGTAGATTTTTCTTAACTGATGTCGCCGCGCAGACTTGTGGGTGCACGTTGAAAGTTGCTTCTGGAACATTTTGGACATTTTGGGACATATGTACAAGCCCCTATCGCCACCACAGCGTCACATTTTCCGACGTTGTGGTGGCGAAAGGGGCTTAGCCTTATTTACAAGGCAGCATTAAGCCACTTAACGTGGCTTAACGCTGCCTTGTAAATAAGGCCCCCTTTCACTCTATGGTTAGCGTGAAAGGGGTGGGCAATAGGTGTTGCAGTGGGCATTCCACTGCAACATTCATTGATTTAGACGCTGCCCCTTATGTACAAGGGCAACGTACATAGGAGGCAGTGCCAAAATTAAGACCAGGGAAAACTTGGTCTTAACTTGGCGAAACGAGGAGAAATGCATTATTTCTCCTCGTTTTTGCTTTTTCCATGTGTACTGACTTGTGCAGCACACATGGAAAAAGCAAAATGCCATGGATTGTTCATGTACAGGAAGTTCCCCCTTTCTGTACATAAACAATCTGTTTAAAAAAATGCCATTTTGTGACTTTCGTGTGTGCTGCATGAAGAAGCACACATGAAAGTGACAAAATGGCATTTTAGGATTGTTTATGTGCGGGAAGGGACACCTTCCTACACATAAACAATCCTTTCCTGCACGCAGACACCCTTGCATTATGGTGCAAGGGTGCCTGCGTTGGCGCTACACTGCTAAGTGTAGCGCCAGCGCAGGGGGAAACGCAAGGCTGCACCATATCCTTGTAAATATGGTGCAGCCTTGCGTTTCTGAAATGGCGGAGTGAGACGTTAAGCCATGACGGCTAACGCCTCACTCTGCCACTTCCTCATAAATATGCCCCTTTGTTTTCACACTGTGATGCACTTGCATTTCTCTTGGCTTTGCAAACAGTCACAAAATGGTTCTCCTTCCCACAGTCTTTACAAATCTGTCAGAGAGCAGGACATTTACCTTCGCATGGAAACAAAAATCTGCATCTAAAACGCAACTTCTTTTTACGGGCAGACATCACCTTGTGTCCTTCAGTCTTTGGCTTCAGTTTACTTTTTACACTCATGACTGATTCATTCTGGGCACCTCCGGCCTTCATGTTGGCAGCTGGTCTATTGGCACGCTCTTCAGCTGTAGCAGCCATTAACACTTGCTCCAGACTAAGGGCCTGATTTAGATATTGGCATGGGGGGTTAATAACTCTCAGATGCATAGCTTCTTCATCATTAAATTCTTTGAACTTACAATGTCTGATGAGACAGAAGCCAGTGTCACAGAACGAGGGTGGCCAACAGATCTTGGCAGTGGGCTGCTCCCTTCCCTACGCAGCTCTGCCTGGTAGCTGATGCCCCCGTATCTGCTGCTGACCCTCCGGTCAGTAGTTCGAGGCCCTCCCCCACCTGCAGGCTCCCACCAGTGTCCCATCCCTAGTGGTCCAGTGGTAGAGCATCTCTGCTCTGCTGCTGCACTGCCCTCTGTCTCTCTGCTCTGCCTTCTTTCTTTCGGTTTTTCTCTCTTTTCCTCCATTCCAGTGTCCTTTGCCACTTTTTTGCCTTTTGCCACTTTTTGGGCATTTTTCTTCCCTGCTTCTTTTTTTCCTGCTGCTGCGATCCCCTGTGGCCCTGTCCGCGTCCACTGCCACTTTCCCGCTCCACGCGTTTCCCGCCTCCCAGGTGTCCAGCCCTCCTCTGCACACTACTTAATGGCAGCCGCTGCGGGGCTGCACCAGAGGCGCACCAAAGGCACGCCCGTCTGTGACCATCCACGCCTGGATGACGCCGAGCACCACGAACCCCGGTTCACGGACCATCCACTGCTACGACGCCAGTACCCTCCACGCCCTCAACACCAAACCCCACTCTGCCTGCAGCTGGACATCGCCGATGGACACCCAAGGCCCTTTCTCCAGCCAGAACTGCAGCTGCACCTTCGCTTGCCACCGCACAACAGCCCCACCCACTGCATGACCAATAAACACCGGCCGCCTCAACTAAATCCTGTTAAACACACATGTTCCCTCCACAACACCCCGTAGAGATCTGGGAGATGCTCAACTCCGTCAACCCCAGCATCGCATTCCTCACGGAAACCTGGATGAACTCCACCTCCGCCATCCCAGATGGCTACAAGATCATCCACAAGGAGCGCGTCAACAAACCAGGGGAAGGCATCATCTTCGTACACAAAATCACCCCCCACTTCACCACCCATGCGGATGACCTCTCGACCAACATGGAGCACCTCCCCTTCCAGGTCCAGACCAACCTGAACACCACTCTCCGCATCACCCTCATCTTCTACAGACCCCCCTGGCCCTCGTATAGCCTTCAACGATTCCATCATCGACTTCATCGCACCCCATCCCCTCGCCTTTACAGACAACATCCTTCTTGGCGACCTCAACTTTCACCTGGACAACTCCAATGACAAAAACACCTCATCCCTGCTGGAGAACCTCTCCACCATTGGACTCAAACAACTGGTCACCTCCCCAACCCACTCAGCAGGACACATGCTCGACCCAATCTTCTCTGCCAGCGACAACATCACCTTCAGCCACACCACCGAGCTCCAGTGGTCCGTCCACCGCTGCATACACTTCTCCTTCACCAAACCCATTTACATCACCACACCCACCGCTACCCCCGCAGAAGTTGGAACAAGGTCACCGAAGAACTGCGCACCACCTCCCTCAGCAAAGCCCCTCCACCGACATCCACAGATGCCAACACCTCAGCACGCAACCTCCACGGATGGATCTCTGACCGCGTCAACTCTCTGGCTCCCATGAAGAAAGCCCCAAGCAAGCAACACTCCGAGAATGCCAGCTGGTTCTCTCCCACCCTTCATGAGTCCAGACGCACCTGTAGATGGCTCGAGAAGAGATGGAGGAGCAGCAAGACTCAGGAAGACCACTTAGCCTTCAAGACCGCTGTCACCACACACCACCAGCTCATCAGAACAATGAAGAGAGCGGTCCTGCAAAAAAGGATCAACGCCAATGCACTCAATAGTAAAGAACTTTTTGCTGTGGTCAAAGAGTTCGCTGGACCCACGACAGAGACAGCAGACATCCCCCACTCCCAAGACTTCTGCAACAATCTCGGCACCTACTTCCACCGCAAGACCAAGGAGATATACGACAGCTTCGACAGCATCATTACCTAAGACCCTCCCACCCACCCGCAACCACTGCACTCTACGACACCGGATCCCAACAGATCTTGCTCAACTGGACTCCCCTCACCCCGGACGACAACCTCAAGATCATGAAAAGCATCCACTCTGGAGCACCCTCGTTCTCCTGCCTGCATCACATCTTCAACAGAGCAGCCACTACCATCGCCCCCGAACTCTGCCGCACCATCAATTACTCCATTTACTCCGCCACTTTCCCGGAAGACTGGAAACACACAGAGATCAACCACTTGCTGAAGAAACCCTCTGCCAACCTGACGCACCTCAAGAATTTCAGAGCCATCTCTCTTCTCCCCTTGCCAGCCAAGGTCATAGAGAAGGCCATCAATGCCCAACTTTCAGAGTTCATCTAATCCAACCACGTCCTGGGCATCTCCCAATCCAGTTTCTGAAGCAACTACAGCACCGAGACGGCCCTCCTCGCCACCACAGATGACGTCTGCACCCTTCTCGACCAAGGCGAGACCACAGCCCTCATCCCCCTGGGCCTCTCGGCCACCTTCGATACTGTTTCTCACTGCACCCTATGCACAAGACTCCATGACGCTGGCATACGCGACAAAGCCCTGGACAGATCTGCTCCTTCCTCACCGACCGAACACAGAGAGTCAGACTACCTCCGTTCTTCTCAGAACCCACAGAGATCAGCTGTGAAGTACCTCAGGGCTCCTCCCTGAGCCCCACTCTTTTCAACATCTACATGGCCCAACTCGCAGGCATAGTCAGGAACTATGGACTCAACATCGTCTCCTATGCCGATGACACCCAGCTGATTCACTCCCTCACCAAAGAACCATCGGTCGCCAAGAACAAATTTCACAACGGGATGAAGTCTGCCACCACCTGGATGAAGAACAGCTGCCTCAAGCTGTATTCAGAGAGGACTGAAGTCCTCATCATGGGCTCCAGCCCCACTGCCTGAGACAACTCCTGGTGGCCCGCAGTGCTTGGAACCCCCCCACACCCACAGACCATGCATGGAACCTCAGCATCATCCTGGACTCCTCGTTCACTATGGACTGCCAGATCAATGCTGTCTTATCCTGCTTCCACACGCTGTGCCTGCTCCGAAAGATTTTAAAGTGGATCCCCACAGAGTCCAGAAAGATGGTCATCCATGCACTCATCAGCAGCAGAATCAACTACGGAAAGGCACTCTATGCCTGCATCATCCAGAAACTCCTCAAGTAACTGCAGAACATTCAGAACGCATCCACCAGACTCATCCTCAACATCCCCTGCCGCAGCCACATCACCAGCCACCTGAGAGCCCTCCACTGGCTCCCAGTCAACAAAAGAATCACCTTCAAACTCATCACACATGCCTACAAAGGCTTGCATGATGCTTGACCTATGTACCTCAACCAATGCCTCGCATTCCACGCACCCTCTAGAGACCTCCGCTCTGCCCAACTGGCCCTGGCTACCATCCCATGTATCCGCAAGAACACAGCCAGAGGAAGATCCTTCTCATACCTCGCAGCATAGATCGGGAACACACTACCTCTCCACCTCGGATAATCACTGTCATACCCTCACTTCAGGAAGGACCTCAAGACCTGGCTCTTCGACTGAACCACAGCATCCTGTCGGACCAACAGCTACTCCCCCTCCCCCCCCCCAGCAACTTGAGACCCTTACGGGTGAGTAGTCGCGCTTTACAGGACATCTGATTGATTGATTGATTGATTGATTGATTGATGAGTGTGTAGAGTCTCTCCACAAATTCATCAATGGTGTCATCAGCTTTCTGTCGCTCCTGGTTGAAGATGTATCTTTCATAAGCAACATTTGGCATTGGATTAAACTTGAGATTCAGCACTTCGTTAATCTGACAATATGTGATTTCTTCATCGGTTCGTGGCATTCTCGTTATGACTTCTTTTACACCATCACCAGCAAGATTGTTGAGATACTTGATAATCTTTTAGTTATTAGTCTCTTCAAGTGCATCAATGAAATCACCAAATGTCTCTATCCAAGCAGTCCATCTAGCACCAATATTTGGCTTTTTGGCGGTATCATATAGTGGTGGTGGTTTTAGGAAAGCGGCAGCATTGTAGCCATTTCTGGGAGTGGCTGACATTGAGAGTGGAGCTCTCTCCAGCTCCCTTGCCTGTTCATCTTGAACCTGTTCATACGAACCAACTCTAAGGCCTTGACATGTGCTGGCCCCTAGATCATCCTTGATGACTTTTAGAAAAATGGCCTCAATCTTTACCTCCATTCTCTCAGCCTTCCACAGTTCCGAAGATATCTACAGTTGCTTCAGATTGTCACCAACTTGATAAGCACAACCCTTGTGCTTTGCCTCAGCTGCAGCGCCTGGCGCTGAGGTTGTATCGGCTCACTTTTTATAGGTTCTGGTGATAAAATAACTGTTTTATTCTTAGGCATCTCTTTGTGTGCTCTTTGTCTTCACCACTATCTAATTGTAATGTTATCTTGCACTTTGTGATTATCAATAGCTGCTCTATGAAAGCCTCGTTATATCTGCCTTTCGCATTCACGCTCCGGATTGCAAATGACTGTATGCTGCGTATGATCTGACCAGCAGGTTCTCGGTCATCAATACGAAGATTTCTTTGTAATGCTTTCATAATTTTTAACTTCTTTATGACACTGGAGTTGCGCTTTAACTTCACATGCTTTAAGCAGCGGTTCTTCACTTCGAATGCAACACACGTGGCACGCACAAGCAGTTTGCTTGGACCATGGTAAACTCTGGGAGAGCACTGTCGATCTTTGGGTTACTTATCCCCCAAACTCGTCGCCAGTTGTAGCATCCTCCACAGCCTGGTTACCCACAACGGACTACATCACACACAAACCTTAGTAATACACATCTTTATTCTTCTGAGTGTAACTGCAACCTCAACATTCTAAACCAGCCTTCAGTGCATTCTGCTCTAACACTTACGTTACAGTTCTATGGAGTCCATCAGGAGCCAAAAGGGTTCCATCATTTCAAATTCGCAAGACACTACAAGAGAGATTAACCCGTAAAACAGAGAATCTAAGTCAACTGACCTAGATGACCAGCAACTGTCATTGCAAACTTGTACAGCCAGTTCCCTTCTCGTGTTTTCCTGGACGTAGTAGAGCTTCTGGCTTGCTCAGAGTCACACTTCCTCATGGTATTTCAAAAACACACCAGTGAGCCTGAGATGACCCACAAGCACCAATAATGGTTCATTCAACCACAAACAACAGAAATGTCCATTCATCTGTATACACCTCAGTGTTACGAATAGGAGCCTGGGTTGTGTTATCAGTTTAATCGGAGCCTAGGGATGTGATATCCTGCCACTCCACAGAGCTTGAGGATCTGTGGTTCTTCAATACGCACTGCACAAGTAAAGGAACACCAGCATCTTGCTAGGTAGAGATGCAACCATCTCAATTCAGCTGATAGGACGAGGGCCCAAACCTGCCCCATACATGCGGAAGGAGCCTGCCTATGTGATGCACCGTAGATAGAAAACAAATCAAGCCTAAAATATTCTATCAACAAAATGCTTGGAACAATTCTTGATTTCTGAGTGGTCCACGAGAGGAGCGCTGATCCAATAGAAAAAAAGAAGATTGTTGACAGACTGGTGGGGGAATTCCCCTGACTCCCCCATAGGTCAGTCTGCCTTTGCAGCGCATAGGCAATAAATATTAATATTCAGCAGGATTACATTCCTAAATGTATTGCAGATACATCCAATGAAAGTTAAATAATATACATGAATAAATCGAATCGAGAAAAATAAATAATTGAGCATGGAAACAGAAAGAAGGAGAGAAGGGCAAGAAAGGTATTTTCCGTTTCTAAATTAGATATGTCATTGCAAGTTGATGTATGTATTCAGTGGTTACATTTGTGAGCAAATTTAGAAATCCGAATTTTGCTGAAGCGTGGGGGAGCGGGTGAGAGCGAGAGAGACAAAGAGGGGGAGGACGTGTGTGTGTAAAGCGCGACCCAGACCTTGGTCCTTCAAAAACATATTAGCAAAGGTTTGCCGCTACTAAACGGATCCAGTGATGTAAGCATTACCTCCTCGCCGTTGCGAGCTGCAGAGTCTTTTGTGTAACACACTGTGCACCTCAGCATTTGGGCACTTTTCATTTTCGTCGGTCATAAATACGTGTCATAATTATTAACTTACAATCCACAGTGGGGACAGGCAGCATTCACACGTCCGTGTTCTTGCAAAAGGCCTGCACGGGGAGCACACGTATTCCATCCAGGATGAGGCGGCCAAGTATTTTTTCAGGTGTAAATTGGACAGCGGTTGTCGGGGGCGGGCGCTACTGCCGGTTAGCAACAATTTATAGCATGGAAATGATTTGATTCCTCTCATCAGACCTCCTTATCTGTGACCGCAGGCTGATCTGATGGGCTGTTTCTATGGAGATCGGGACTTCACCTCTCACCGTTGATTTCAAGAGGCATGTCCGCTCAGAGGCTCGTGCAGAGGCTGAGAGGCGCGCGGATACTGGCAGGCAAAAATATATGTTGCATATACTGTCTTCCGCCATTAAATTCTCCACTTTGAACCGGAACAATGCCGTTTGAACGTTGGCGCCTCAAGAAGTGAATTTTTTTTTTGGGGGGGGGGGGGGCGCCATACATTGGGTCAGATAAAACTAGTGAGGCCAACTACGAAGGAAAATCGAGTAATAAAGGATAATCGAATAATAAAGCGTATATGTATATATATAGAGAGAGAGAGAGAGAGAGATGTATATATATATATATAGATAGAGAGAGAGAGAGAGCGATAGATAGATCGATAGATATAGATAGATAGATAGATAATGTATATGTATTATTTGTGCACGATTGCTCAAAATGTTGTTTAAATCTGACTTATATGTGTATATATCTACACGTACATTCAAAGTCAGATTTAAATATGTTCAGCAAATGTAGGCTCATGTATTGCCTCCAACGATTCTTGCTTTGTAGTGAAAGGTAGTTGGATAAATTGTGTGGGGAAAAGTGCATAGTCTTTTGTTTAATTTTCTTGCCTCCCTGTAAATTCAACAGCTGTGCTGGTAGGGCACAAGGGAGGTAGGACAAATGAAGCTTGGCACAGGGCCCATCTTGCCACCTTCTAAAGACACTGCTTTTTTGTTTAACTGGATCATAAGTGCGTCAGCAGTGTGCATCAATGGCGGCACCTGATGAACACTAACCTTGACTCGATTTTTAGCGCACGGTTTGGACCTCATTATGAGTGGCACTGTTTTAGGGAGCGCTAATTCTGCACCCGAGCCTTATATCGAGTGCCCTGATATCTGGCCCAGTATTCCCCCACACTTCCAGAGTTACTGACACTGGGGCACCAGTAACTTCGGGGAGTGCTGAGGGAACCCTCAGAAATGAGGAATTGCGAGGGAGTTGGAACTGCAATACCCAATTGTCGTAATTCTTGTAATTCCTTATTCTCCCCCCAGAGTTTTACCAGACATCGGTGAAACATAACAGATCTGCAGTAAACCAGGGGATCCTCTAATTGTGACGGGGATGGTAACATCAGTTCCAGACCCCATCAGAATCAAAGGGGCACTTAGAATGAGGACCCAGTGTTACAATACAGGGCGTATCAGTAACCTTCAGGTCCCATTAATGAGGCAACATAAGTTACCCATCATCCCTCCTTCTCGTCCCAGACCTAACAAATTTCAGAAGTCCCGCCTCCCACAAGTAAAGTGAACAAGATGCAAGTCCTCTTTCTACTATTACACATACATGCCGTATAATATCTCTCACTTGCCCTCCCACCTCCTGTTTAATTTCCTGTCTGCTACAGGTCTCCAACTTATGAAGACATAAAGTGCTTTTTGCCATGAATTATGATATTTTGTCCTTACTACTATAAAGTTCTGTCTTGCTGGTTAAGTGGCACATTGTGATCACCGTTCCTCAGCGCGCTCCCTGCTCATATGCGAGGCTGGACCAGGGAGAGCTCTTTGCACTGGTAATGGGCCAGTGGAGGCGGCTTCCTTACTGGCACTCCTTCCCCGGTTGGTGCTATTTTAATAGCGCGTGCAGCAGGGGTAAAGCGGCTCCATTTATTTGGAGCCCAGGATCTCGCCTGATGAGACCTGGTCTCCAGGCAACATATAAATAGGAAATCACCGCTGTAGTTGCACGGTCTCTTGGTCTCTGCAGTGGAGCACTGTATGGCTACAACTAAGCAGCACAACCCGCAGCCTCCTGAGGAGCAGGAGATCCTGCAAATATCCAGGGGGGAAGCAGAATCTTTGATAAAACAATTGCTAGACTCGGTCCTGTGTGAGCCTGCTGCTAAAAGGTCTGGAGTAGATTCTGGTGAAGAGCAAGAGTCTTGCCCTAAGGGCAGTATGCACAAGGCATACAACTCTTAGGGGTTTTGAACAAACCCAGCAAGGGCAGGATGACCTCTATGGACTGTACAATGCCAACCCTCCAGATAATTTGCTACGTCAAGAAGATGTGATAAAAAAATCTTATTATTAAAGAGAGGAAAGATGTTGACAAATATACTATTCCTCGCTTTCTCAACAAGAGCTACTCGATGTAAACATTGAAGAAGCAGTTGCCCGAGATCCTGAAGGTATAGACAATACTTTTTTTAATGGCATCTTCCTCTTCTCCAGCTTCAGAGGCTCTGACACTGCCGGATGAAGAGGCAAGAAAAGTTGAGGGATCCCTCAAAAGGGAAAGGATTTATGCAGCTGCTGATTTTTCTTTGAGGATGAGTACTTAAGCGGCATATGGAACTGAATTCCTCCTAAAGTATTTCCAGACCCTTTATGAGTACCTGCAGGAAGGTTTGGATCACGTTCCAATTCTGGCATATATGGAGCTCCTTTCACAATTTGTATCGGACATAACATTTGATACTTTTTGGTCTAACTAAACTGAACTAAATGACTTGTTTTAAAGGTCGATGAAGATAAGAAAGTCTTAAGGCCATTTAAGCTTTTTTTCTAGGAAGAAACCCTTTATTTAAAATCTAATGACGCAGAACCAGAGAGAAAGCAAACATCACTTTCGTGGCCAGGCCAGAGGAAGGGGGACCTCAATTGCAACTAAATCCTTTCTCCAACTAACTCAAACCCAGCTCCAACTACAAAAATTACTATATGAAGGTGAGAGGAAGGTTGAAGGATTTCTTTCCTCAAGTGTCGGAAGTGATTCAAGATGCTTGGGTCCTTTAGTTCATAAATAAGGGAGCGATACCGCATTCAGTTCAAAGAGAAACTCCAACACATAGTTCCAATGTACACCATTGGCAAGAGTCCACTTGAAAAGAGACTCTGTGCTCCAGGGCATCCGAGATCTTATTTCTAAAGGTGCAGTAGTGGGAAGCAAGTTCTGCAAAACCAATGAACTCAGGGTTTCTATTTAATTCTGTTTTTGGTGTCCAAACAGGATGAATCCTTTCGGCCGTGCTTGATCTCAAAGACCTGAACAAGTTCCTACTCCTCAAAACCTTCAGGATGGTTACTCTCCAGACTAATATTCTGCTAATTTCACGTGGCAATTTCTTGGCAACCCTGGATTTACAGGATGCTTATTTCCACAGGGAGTCAGAAATACTTTAGGTTTGTAATCCAGGATGATTATTTTCCATTTCAAGTGCTCCCATTCCCCCTTTGCACTTCTCCATGAGTGCTCACAAAAGTATTAGCACCAGTTGTGGCAACGTTGCAATTAAGAGAGTTCAGGGTTTCATGGCTGCAGTTACGGTGGCAACCCTGCGCCTGTTTTCTCCTGTGACCCCTTCTGTGTCACAGGAATTAAACCTTTCATGATTTCGAGTGCTTGGTCCAGTCACTCTACAGATAGCACTAGATCTCAAGTGGTGGTTGTCTGAAACCAGACTAGTAAAAATCAATGCAAGCCTTTGGGGCTGGGGAGTGATATTGCAGCAGAAAGACGTAAAGGGCCAAGGGTAAGAGGTGGAGAGAGATCTCTCATCTACTTAAAGGGAGATAGCTGTGGAATGGAGGGGATACACCTGGTAGTAAGAATAGACAAGCAGGTCCTTAACCATCAAGAGGGGACAATGAGCTGGGGGCAAAAAGACTTAACAAGAAAGATCTTGTCTTGGGCAGAACATTATCTGTTTGCTTTGACAGCGGTTACATCCAAGGGAACTTTAATTTCCAAGCAGATTGTCTAAGTTGCAATCTGCTGTCATTGGTGACCTTTCTTATATCTCACCTTCACTTCAATCAGATATGCACTTAGTTCGGTCTTCCCAAGATAGACTTGTTTCTGTCCCCTCCAGATGCAATACTTGCTCTTTTCTGCTCGGAAACGTGGTGCCCTCAAACATATGCAGTGGATGCCTTGTCAATTCCATGGCCACACCAACTACTTTATGCATTTCCTCGAATTCCCCTCCTCCTGAGGGTACTGAAAAAGATTCGGGAAGAGAGGTTGATGGTCATTGTAGTAGCCCCATTTTTGCTGAAATGACCATGGTTTCTTCTCATGATGCAGATGTCGCTTGAGGAGCCCTTTCACTTTCCTCTCGATATCCCACCACTTTAATTTCCCACCCTACCCCAACAGGTTTTAAGGCGGTTAGGCTTCGCGGCTTGGAAGCTCAAAGGGATGGATTGGAAGAGTTAAGATGTTCAGAACACGTGGCCATCAATATTCAGGAGTCATGAAAGCCATCTACAGCGACGTCATGCAAAAGGCACTGGAGTTCTTGCAAGTCTTGGCGTGTTGACAGGGTTGCAAGCACAGAATCTGTAAGCTCTTTTCAAATTCTTGAATTTTTGAGAGATTGGTTACTAAAGGGTTTAGCCGCAGTCACTGTAGATTCTCTGTGGGCAGCGATAAGGACCTTCACAAGTCCTTCTAAAGATATTTCAAAGATCTGTCCCTTTGTTTATCGATTCCTTAAGAGTTTCAGACTCCAAAGGTCATCTCTTCAGAATCCGGTTCCTACCAAGGATCTGTTCTTGGTTCTGTAAGGACTTCAGAAGTCCCCTTTGAACCTTTGGAATTAATTAAAAATTACTGTGGTTATCGTTGAAAGCTGCTTTTGTGATTGTGATAACCATTACTTCAGCGATGAGTTGGGAGAATTATTTGCCTTGGTAGTTTCGTATCTTTATACAAGGTTTTTTCCAGACAGGGTTGTTTTAAAACCAGATTCTAAGTTTGTTCCAAACATCATCTCCAAATTCCACCTCTTGCAGTAAATAGTGCTTCCATAATTGGAGGTGGTTTCAGGCTCTGATATTCCTTCATCATTGGATGTGAGAAGGTTATTGTTGATCTATCTGGAGCGAACAAAGCCCTGTAAGGTCCCTGCTTCCTTGTTTGTTTCTTTTGGATCATTCAACAGAGGGGAAAAAGTTTCAACTCCTACCTCGAGTAAGTGGCTGAAACAAGCTATAATTCAGGCTTATAGGTCAGCAAGTGCAGATCCACCACAAGATGTGCAGGGTCAATCTACAAGATATGTGCCAGCTTCAAGGGCTGAGGCAAAAGGTGCGTCATTATCAGAGATCTGTAGGGCTGCCATCTGGACAACCCCACAAACGTTTGTTAAGCATTATAGATTAGATTTGGCTGAGTCTTTAGAAAGGAATTTTGGTTCAGTTATCATTGATATTTGGTTTCTCATAAGCATCCATGCAAATTATTATACTTGGTATATCCTCAAATATGTTAGGACTGAGACAAGGACGTCAGATTATTGGTAATGAAGCAATTACTTACCGGCAATCCACATTAACCTGAATCATAGTCCTCCTTGTCCTAGTTCAAGTTCTCTCTACCCCTCCCTTTAGAGTTGACAGTGGAGCATCACAGGGCTCGGCTCTTTCACCTCATCTCTTTGATATTTATATTCAAGCCCTAATAAATGAGTTGCCTAATCCAGGATGTCGGTTGTATAACTATGCCGATGACTCTCAGATTTTACTGTGCCACGAAAAACAGGCCTCTTCTCAGAAAGATTTCCAAAACACAGTGCACTTTATTAGTGGATGGATGAGGAATAGCCATCTGAAACTGAGTGCTGAAAAATGGAAATGGTGGTGGAACTTAAAATCCATCTATCGGTTCCAATCAATACTGGGCCACAGAAATGGGCATGAAGCCCGTACCTAAACCAGCCACCAAAAGTCTAGGAGTCCTAGTGGACCAACAGCTTTTGTTGAAACCACAAATTTGCATTTATGGTTTCTGGGCGAATTTAAAGAACATAGAATTTAGCATGTAGGGGTTTAAAGGAAAATAGTTCTAGTGGGGCCAGTTAATGGAGTAGTACCTGAGTTGGTTGCATCGTTATGAATTGGAAAGAAATAGACTCCACTACATTGAACTATCAATTTGCTGTGAAAAGTGTTCTTTTAGTGGCGACGATGATGTGATTTGAGGCCATATAAAGACCAACCCTAACTTCTAATTGATTCGGGGCTGGCGTCTTGAAATTGACAGGAGATGTACGTGGCCGAACATGGACCTGTGTTGCATCGCTATGCAGCTAAGCGGATTATTGCACAGTGTGTTTAATCTTCTTTGACAATGAAAATGGATGGTTGACAAGTGCTGTGCCAAATTGAAGTAAGTAGCAAGAGTCCTGCATGGGAATCAACATGCTGTGCCTTGTGATCGCGCTCACTCTGTCTTGCGACTTTACTGGCCTTGTCTTGCAGACTGCATTCATTCTGCTTCGCGGCTGCTTTTGTTGAATCTTGAAACTGACACCCATACAGTATCTTGACAGAGCTACCCAGTGCATTGCCTGTGTTGGTAATTAGTGATATTGGGGCGTTAAAAGAAAATAAAGTAAATACTTTCCGATACAAGTACTGATTTCCTGGTGCTAGCAAATTGCTGTATTACTTGAAGAACAAGGCGGAGACGAACAAATGTGAAAAAAGTTTTCATTGGTATATTGAACCGAATGTGATTGGCCAATACATACTCAATTTGGATTGGTCGAGGTTCCCAGTCTCATTGATTAACAGATACATGGCTATGGGACATGAAAAGTAGTTGCTGAGATTTATGTGAAGGATTTGTGTGCTATTCCTTTGAAGCAGACAAGGAAGAAAAAGAAAAGTATTTTCGGGAGTGGTGTGCCATGATGACACAGTGATGACTTTTGTTATGTAAGTTTATTATTTTTCTAATATCAGACAGCGGTGACTACTTTTGTTATTTTAGTTTATTTATAAAAGGTCATGTTGGACTTTCTGAAACATTATATATATTAACTCTTGTGTTGTTCACAATGCAGTCAGTTGTGCCTCCACCCACATTTTTAGCTAATCCAATGCAGTCAGTTGTGCCTCCACCCACATTTTTAGCTAATCCAGAAGAACCTTCCAGGCCATGGGAAGATTGGAATGATGCATTCATGATTTATTTAGAGGCCTTGGGAGAGGATATATTTATTGCTAAAAGAAAATTAGCAATGTTGAAGCATAGTTTAGGGGTGGAGAGTAGAAAAGTATTAATACTTTGCCATATTTTGTAAGGCATGGTGAGGAATGTGACAATGGGTCAGACATGGATGAAGAAATGGAGGATGAGTATGTGTCTGCTATGAAGACGCTTGAAGAAAACTATGGGAGAAAATTGAGTGTGGTTGTGGAACAACACACGTTTGTTTCTCGTGTGCAATTACCAAATTAATCCATTGATCAATATGTGGCAGTGTTGCTAACTTTAGTTGCCACTTGGAAGTTTAAGGATTAACATGAGCAAATTATTAGGGTTCAACTTATCAACCATACGTCAAACATGAAAATACAAGAGAAGTTGTTAGGTTTGAAGATATCTTTATTAGAAAAAAAGTCTATTATTGTAGCCAAACGTTTTGAGAATACATCAGGTTATGTGTAAGAATTTTAAAAAAAGATAGCGGGCATTAAAGTAAAGTTGATCCTGAACAAAATACCTTACATGTTTCAGACAAATCAAGAGTATGAGGGGAAACAGCCTTCACAACGAGGTTTTTACCACGTTATGCCTTCACCACGTATTTTTACAATGTATGTTTTTACAACGTAAATGCCTTTACAACGCATGCCTTTACCACGCATTTAAGGTAAGTTCAGGGGTGTGGAGGGTCTTGGAGGGTCTCTCCCCACAAATACATTGTGTGTGTGTGTATATATATATATATATATATATATATATATATATATATATATATATATATATTGCCTACTGGCGGTCACCAGTAGGTAGTTATAGTTAGAACCTAGTTTCCATAGGAAAAGCGTTTTTTGATTTACCAATAACTTTGGCGCCGTTTGACGAATCTTCACGAAATTTTCAAAACTAATTTTTCACTTAGGTCAGCTCCTGTCTTGAAAGTTTTGGGGTGATTCGTCAAGGGGGGCCGAGAAAAAAGGGGGGTCCCAAAACGTGTTTTCTCCATGTTAATTGCCATAGGAAACTTTAGACACGGCTACAGCCTGAACTGCTGAACGGAATTACACCAAATTTGGCAGAGAGATAGCTCTTGGTCCAGAAAGCAAGCTTTTTTTAAATGGTGTAATTAAGTTCAGTAGTTTTTGAGATATTTAAAAATTGAAAGATATCGATATTTGAGAATTGTGAGATCTGATTGGCTGAGCCCTCCCGAGCAAGAGCTTGCCTCTGATTGGCTGCCAACACTTCAAACCAGGAAGTGTTGGCAGCCATCGTGTGACTCGGTACCGAGGGAGAAGGAAAAAGGTGAGTAAAACATTAAAAAGAAGAAAAGGAGGCAGGGTAAAAACACCCTGACCCCCTAGGCCTGCTGAGGGGGTCCCACAGGAATCCCCATGCCCAATAAAAGTATTTTTTTCTTCTTCATTTTCGGCCGTAGTCGCGCCGGGTGCGCGAACCCGGTCGAAAATGAAAAAAAAAACGAAGTGCGGGCTCCCGCGCTTTGTTTTTTAAAGCCCCCGGGTGGGCCAACCCCCCGGGGCTTAATTGCTTATGCACGGGGGACACGCAGCCCCCCCGCAGCCCCAGGGACCGCCAACTCCCCGGGGCTTATATTTAAAATGCGTGGGGGGGCTCCTGCCCCCCCATGCTGCCCCGGGGAGCGCCACCTCCCTGGGGCAATACTTATTAATGTGTGGGGGGCCTCGCGGGCCCCCCCAAGCCCCGGGGACCGCCACCTCCCCGGGGCTTAAAATAAAAAAAATGAAGTGGGGGGCTCCACCTCCTCGGGGCTTTAAACAGTAAGGGAGGGGGGCCGCGCGGCCCCCCTCCTGGAGCCCTTGATGGCCCTGAGGACCGCCACCCCCCAGGGCTGGCTCCTGCAATGTCCCGGGGTGCCCACCCCCGGGACATTGCCGTTTGCAATGACAGGGCGGGAGCCGCGCAGCTTTCGTCCTGTCATTGCAAACACTGCTTTGGTTTTTGGACGCGAGAGCAGGAAACCTGCTCTCGCTTCCAAAAACCAAAGCAGATTGCTTTTGCACAAGGGGAGCTGCATGTCAGCAGCTCCCCGTGTGCAAAAGCAATGCCGGCTCCCGCAGGAGGCGTGGAGACTGCGGGACCGTGGGGGCATTGGGGCTCCCCCCACGGTCCCCAACGCAAAGGGCTGGCCCCGGGTGATGGGGTCCCCAGGGCCAGAAGTGGCCCGGGAGGGGGGACACGCGGCTCCCCTCCCCTGTAATTAAAAAAACATAAAAAATAAAAACGGCAGGCCTGCGCCGGGGGATGGGGTCCCCGGGGCCAATAGTGGCCTAGGGAGGGGGGGCCATGCGGCCCCCCTTCCCAGTAGTTACATTTTTAAAAGGAGGCCATGCCCTGGGGGATGGGGTCCCCGGGGCCGAAATTGGCCTCGGGAGGGGGGTCGCGCGGCCCCCTTCCTGTTTTTTTGCTTTGTTTTATAAAAAAGGGGTCAGGCCCTGGGGGATGGGGACCCCAGGACTCCCAAAAATAGTACAAGGGGGACCACACAGCCCCCCTTGTAAAACAATATTAAAAAAAAAAAACCAGCATCTCGCCGGAGGCCCCACCCCCTCCCTGCAACACTCTGCAAACGCGTCCCCTGGCGCGTTGTAAGTTGGGGAATTAAGTCCCCTTGAATACTGAGGGTCCCTGGGGGCCAACTAGCCCACCAGGTATCCCCAGTAAGCACCAGAGAGCTGGTTTGCAGAGAGGTGGTCCATGGCCAGGCCCCTTTTTACACCACTCTGCAAACGCGCCTCTTGGCGCACTGCTGGTGGGGCGATGAGGTCCTCTTGTGTCCTGAGGACCTCAGGACACAAGCGGACTTCATCCCCCGAGCAGCAGTGCACCAGGAGGCGCGTTTGCAGAGTGGTGTAAAAAGGGGGCGTGGCCTCGGACCACTCTCAGCAATCCAGCTGTGTGGGGCTTACTGGAGGTATCTGGTGGGCTAGTTCACCCCCAGGGACCCCCGGGATTCAAGGGGAGTTAATCCCCCAACCCAGAACGCACCAGGAGGCGCGTCTGCAGAGTGGTGGAGAAAGGGGGCATGGCCTGGTATGAGAAGTTAGCAATCCTACTGTGTGGGACCTACTGGAGGTAATAGGAGGGGTAGTTGGCCCCCAAGGTTGACGTTGGGGGCTAACTACCCCTCCTGTTACCTCCAGTAAATCCCACACAGTGGGATTGCTAAGAGGTGTCTGGAGGCCACGCTCATCTTTCTACACCACTCTGCAAACGCGACTGCTATTTTATAGTTAGAAATTAGCATTTAAAAAACCTTAGAAATTCATTGAAAAAACCATAGGTTTCAGGGTCGTTATAGTTAGAATTTAGCATTTAAAAACCCTTAGAAATTCACTGAAAAAAACATAGGTTTTAGGGACGTTATAGTTAGAAATTAGCATTTAAAAAACCTTAGAAATTCACTGAAAAAACCATAGGTTGCAGGGGCGTTATAGTTAGTTGGATATTTCACTCGTATCAAACCAAAGAAATTCGGCTGTTATAGTTAGTAGAGCTAACTATAACTCGCGCCCCCGCAATGCACTGCTGATGACGTCACATATTACATCACTCATGACATGCTCAGTGACATCACTGATGACATCACTGATGACATCTCAAATGACATCACTGATGACATCATCCACGTGATCATCTGATGCACATCCTCACACCCTAATAAAACCTTTCATACACCCACTCTAAAATACAGACTACCAATATCGAAACCATAGACACACCAACAGCAGTTAGTGCATACCCGCTCAGTGATTCATACGTCTACACACACATCCACCCACTAACCCATACAGTCACTCATACACGCAGTCATTCATCAATACAGCCACTGATATATCTACTCATACACCCATATAGACACTCACAAACTGCCACTCACCCAAAGAGTTACTCAAAAACCTAGTCAGTCACCCAAAGAATTAATTACACTGCCATTTACTCACCTATACAGTTATACACACACCACATCACTTATTCATACAGACACGTACTGTCTCCAACAATTACTGACATAAGCACACACTTATCCATGCAGCCACTGTCACAATCACTCACTGTTACATATACTCACTTATATACTCCAACACTCACAAATACTGCCTTTCACATATGTAGTTACTTACACATATACCACTAACACATCCATTCACTCACCAACACAGCTATACGTACACTCACTCACCGATACACTACCTAACACACGCACTCATAAACGCATACACCCAGTGAATCACCCACTCACACATCCATGCAGGGAGTTACACACACCCCCACCCACACATACACTCAGGCACCCATACAGGTTCTCAGACAACCAATCATTCTTCAATATACCTTGGCATATATAGATATAACGTTCTTGAAATTTTTAGAAACACTCAGTCACTGGATGATGTCATCAGTGATGTCATCAGTGATGTCATTTGAGATGTCATCAGTGATGTCACTGAGCATGTCATGAGTGATGTAATATGTGACGTCATCAGCAGTGCATTGCGGGGGCACGAGTTATAGTTAGCTCTACTAACTATAACAGCCGAATTTCTCTGGTTTGATACGAGTGAAATATCCAACTAACTATAACGTCCCTGCAACCTCTGGTTTTTTCAGTGAATATATGTATATATATATATATATATATATATATACATATATTCACTGAAAAAACCATAGGTTTCAGACACGTTATAGTTACAAATTAGCATTTAAAAAACCTTTGAAATTCACTGAAAAAACCATAGGTTTTAGGGACAGTTATAGTTACTTGGACATTGCACGCGGACAAAACCCGTGAAATTCCCCCGTTATAGTTAGTTCAGCTAACTATAACTCGCGCCCCCGCAATGCACTGCTGATGACGTCACATATTACATCACTCATGACATGGTCAGTGACATCACTGATGACATCACTGATGACATCTCAAATGACATCACTGTTGACATCATCCAGTGACTGTGTGTTTCTGTAAAGTTTAAATATTTTTATATATATAGGGAAAGGCGTTTTGAAGAATGAGTGGGTGTATAAGTGTCTGTATGGATGATTTAGTAGGTGCGTGACTAATTCTATAAGTGAGTGATTAAACGTATCTTACTGAATGCATGGGTTAGTGACTAAACTGGGTGAATGTCTGTATCTGTCTGTTGCTGTGTAAGTGGCTGCATGGGTTTGTGAACAGCTACATGAGTGTCTATAAGAGTTATTGATTTGTTGTCTGAGTATCTGTATGGGTGCCTGAGTGTTTGTGTGGATGGGGTGTGTGCGACTGTGCATAGATGTGTGAGTGGGTGATTCACTGGGTGGATGGTTTCAAGAGTGCATCTGTGATAGACTGTATGGGTGGGTAAGTGTGTGTAACAGTGTGTTAGTGAGTGAATGTATGTCCCAGTGGTACATGTGTGAGTAACTACATATGTGAAAGGCAGTATATATGTGTGTTAGAGTATTTAAATGGCTATAAGTGAGAGTGTGTTATTGTGAGAGTGGCTGTATGGATGAGTGTGTGCTTGTATCAGTGATTGTATAAGAGCGTAACAATGTGCTAGTATTTGTATGATTAAGTGAGCTGGTGTGTGTATAACTGTATAGGTGAGTAAATGGCAGTGTGTTTAATTATTTGCATGACTGACTAGGTGTGTGAGTACCTCTATGGATGAGTGGCGGTGTTTGAGTGTCTATATAGGAGTAAGAGTGCATATGATAGTCCTGTACTGAGTGACCATAAGTATGAGTGACTGTACGGGTGAGTGAGTGGATGTGTGTGTGCAGACCTAAGAATCAGTGAGTGGGTATGTAGTTATTGGTGTTGGAGTGTCTATGGTTTTGCGAATGGCAGTCTGTAATTTAGAGTGGGTGTATCAAAGGTTATATTAGGGTGTGAGGAGGTGCATCAGATTATCACGTGGATGATGTCATCAGTGATGTCATTTGAGATGTCATCAGTGATGTCATCAGTGATGTCACTGACCATGTCATGAGTGATGTAATATGTGACGTCATCAGCAGTGCATTGCGAGGCGCGAGTTATAGTTAGCTGAACTAACTATAACGGGGGAATTTCACGGGTTTTGTACGAGTGCAATGTCCAAGTAACTATAACTGTCCCTAAAACCTATGGTTTTTTCAGTGAATTTCAAAGGTTTTTTAAATGCTAATTTGTAACTATAACGTGTCTGAAACCTATGGTTTTTTCAGTGAATTTCAAAGGTTTTTTAAATGCTAATTTCTAACTATAACGTGCCTGAAACCTATGGTTTTTTCAGTGAATTTCAAAGGTTTTGTAAATGACAATTTTTAAATGTATTAATTGTTATATTAATTTTTTTCATACTGATTTACTACATTTTTAGAAACAATTTTTTTTAACATATTTTATTTTTTAAATTACATTGTAATTACATTATACATTACATTACAAAAAATACTTTCTCAGAATGAATTACTTTAGTTTAAATACTTTGCACATAGGCAATAGACTTTTAAGTACAGTAGTTACAGTTGTTGCAATGGGCAACACATTTTCAAACACAATGCAACATTCAGCTCAATGTGAATTTCTAGTTAAATGCAATTAGTTACTTTATGGATTACTTTTCTAACCACAGGACTGGATCCTAGATTCAGTCCTGAGACATCTCCTGTAAACAGTTGAGTAAAAGCGTTTTGGTTACAGTACTGATTTTTAAGGAATATTATTGTATTTTAAAAGTTGACACTTAGAAACTTTTTCTCATATGGTCACCAATGTTATCCTATGGAAGGAAATTCACTTAGCAGGTAAAAACTGTTATTGTTACTTTTTCTTACTCAGTGTTGGATCCTGGATCCAGCACTGGTGCATCTCCTGTAAACAGTTGAAAGAATGCGTTTAAGTCATACAGGTGATTTTTAAGGAATATTTGTAGTTTGTAAAAATCAACACTTTGAAACTTTTTGCTGAAAACCAGACAATGGATTCCTATGGAAGAAAATATAAGTTACTGGTAAGTACGGTTAAAATTACTTTTCAGGGTCAGTGCTGGGCTAAAAGATGCAGCACTGGGTTCTCTCCTGATAACAGGTGAGTAAATCGGAATTCGTATTTCGGCTGATTTTAGAGGAATATTTTAAAGTTCCAAAACTCCACACTTAGAAGAATTTCCAAGTGAAACCAGTCAATGTTAGCCTATGGAAGGAAATTCAAGTTACTGGTAAGTACGGTTAGAATTACTTTTCAGGGTCAGTGCTGGGCTAAAAGGTGCAGCACTGGGTTTTCTCCTGATAACAGGTGAGTAAGTCGGAATTCGGATTTCGGCTGATTTTAGAGGAATATTTGTATGTTTCAAAAATCAACACTTAGAAACTTTTCAGCAAAAAGCAGGCAATGATATCCTATGGAAGGAAATTCAAGTTACTGGTAAGTACGGTTAAAATTACTTTTCAGGATTAGTACTGGGCTGAAAGATGCAGCACTGAGGTCTCTCCTGATAACAGGTGAGTAAATCGGAATTCGTATTTCGGCTGATTTTAGATGAATATTTTAAAGTTCCAAAACTCCACACTTAGAAGAATTTCCAAGTGAAACCAGTCAATGTTAGCCTATGGAAGGAAATTCAAGTTTCTGGTAAGTACGGTTAAAATTACTTTTTAGGACCAGTACTGGGCTGAAAGATACAGCACTGAGGTCTCTCCTGATAACAGGTGAGTAAATCGGAATTCGTATTTCGGCTGATTTTAGAGGAATATTTGTATGTTTCAAAAATCAACACTTAGAAACTTTTTCAGCAAAAAGCAGGCAATGATATCCTATGGAAGGAAATTCAAGTTACTGGTAAGTATGGTTAAAATTACTTTTCAGGACCAGTACTGGGCTGAAAGATACAGCACTGAGGTCTCTCCTTATAACAGGTGAGTAAATCGGAATTCGTATTTCGGCTGATTTTAGAGGAATATTTGTATGTTTCAAAAATCAACACTTAGAAACTTTTTCAGCAAAAAGCAGGCAATGATATCCTATGGAAGGAAATTCAAAGTTACTGGTAAGTACGGTTAAAATTACTTTTCAGGACCAGTACTGGGCTGAAAGATGCAGCACTGAGGTCTCTCCTTATAACAGGTGAGTAAATCGGAATTCGTATTTCGGATGATTTTAGAAGAATATTTGCACAATGGTGAAGGGAGGGGGCGGGGCCTGAGGTGACATCTGTGCAAACGCGCCCCGTGGCGCGTTTTAAGTTGGGGGATTAAGTCCCCTTGAATCCTGAGGGTCCCTAGGGGCCAACTAGCCCACCAGGAACCTCCAATATGCGCCAGGGGCTGCGTTGCAGAGACGTGTAGAGAGGCCACACCCCTTTTTACACCTCTCTGCAACGCAGCTCTGTGGCGCTTTCTGGATGTACCTGTTGGGCTAGTTGGCCCCCAGGGACCCTCAGGATTGAAGGGGATTTAATTCCCCATCTTAAAACGCGCCACGGGGCCTGTTTGCACACATGTCACCTGAAGCCCCGCCCCCTCCCTTCACCACTGTGCAAACGCGCCCCGTGGCGCGTTTTAAGTTGGGGGATTAAGTCCCCTTGAATCCTGAGGGTCCCCGGAGTCCAACTAGCCCACCATATACCTACAAAAAGCGCCACAGAACTGCGTTGCAGAGAGGTGTAAAAGGGGCGTGGCCTCTGTACACCTCTCTGCAAGGCAGCTCCCTGGCGCATACTGGAGGTTCCTGGTGGGCTAGTTGGCCCCCAGGGACCCCCAGTATTCAAGGGGAATTGTTCCCTCTCTGCAAACGCGCCAGGGGCGCGTTTGCAGAGTGGTGAAGGAAGGGGCGGGGCCTGCGGGCCCGATCGTTTTTTTTTGGTTTTTTGTCCCCTGAAGGGGGCTGTGTGGCCCCCCTTCCTTTTTCATGTTTTTGGGCCCTGGGGACGCCATCCCCCAGGGCCTTACCCCTTTTTTAAATTAAATATTAAAAAAAAAAACGGGAAGGGGCCGCGGGGCCCCCTTCCCTGGGCCTGTATTGGCCCCGGGGACCCCATCCCCCGGGGCATGGCCTCGATTTTTTTTTTCTTTGGAGGGGGCTGCGTGGCCCCCTCCTCAGGCCATTTAAGGCCCCAGGGACCCCATCCCCGGGGCCGGCCTTTCCGTTTTTTTAAATTTAATTATTTTTATTTTTTGGGGAGGGGGGCCACGTGGCCCCCTCCCGGGCCACTACTTGCCCCAGGGACCCCATCCCCGGGGCTGGCCCTCTCCGTTGGGGACTGTGGGGGTCCCCAAGCCCCCACAGTCCCGCCGGCTCCCCGCGTCCCTTGGGAGCCGGCATTGCTTACACATGGGGAGCTGCTAAGATGCAGCTCCCCATGTGGAAAAGCAATGTGCTTTGGATATTGGAAGAGAGAGCAGGTTCCCTGCTCTCTCTTCCAATATCCAAATCAGTTTGCTATGGCAGGACTGGAGCCGCGAGGCTCCCGTCCTGCCATAGCAAACTACAGTGTCCCGGGGGTAGGCACCCCGGGACACTGCAGGAGCCGGCCCTGGGGGTGGTGGTCCCCAGGGCCATCAAGGGCTTCCAGGAGGGGGCCGCGCGGCCCCCTCCCATTCAGGTCACAGCCCCGGGAGGTGGTGGTCCCCGGGGCTCTGGGGGTCCGTAACGGACCCCCATATTTAAATGTTTAGTGCCCCGGGGAGGTGGCGGTCCGCGGGGCGTGTGGGGGGGCTGGAGCCCCCCCACACAGGTTTTTTAATTTAAAAAAAAAAAGCCCCGGGGAGGTGGTGGTCCCGGGGCTGCGGGAGGGCTCAGAGCCCTCCCGCAGCATTTAAAAAAGCCCCGGGGGTGGCGGTCCCCGGGGCTTGGGGGCCCTTTGAGGCCCCCACACATAAAATTAACCCCCCACCATGCCCCCGGGACTTGGGCCACCCGGGGGCCAATTAACATCGAAGCGCGGGAGACCGCGCTTCGATTTTTACGGCAGGATTCGCGCACCCTGAGCGCATCCTGCCGATTTAAAAAGAAATTTTTTATTTTTGCCCAGGGGGTCCTTGTGGGACCCCTGAGCAAACCTAGGGGTCAGGGTGTTTCTACCCTGCCCCCTTTGTGCGCTTGGCGCACTTGTTTCTGTCCCTCGGTTCTACCGAGGGACAAAATGGCTGCCAACATTTCCTGAATCGGAATGTTGACAGCCAGCTGACAGCCAATTAACATGCAGCTCGTGATCGGGACGGTGCGCGCAGGGTGCACTGAGGGTACGCGGACCCTACTCGGCCATAGATATCACTATCTTTTTTACTTTTCATTTTCTCAGCAACTACTGAACGGATTTACACCATTTAACAAAAAGGGTTCTTTCTGAACCAAGAACTACCTCTTTGCCAAATTTGGTGTAATTCCGTTCAGCAGTTCGGGCTGTAGCCGTGTCTAAAGTTTCCTATGGAAAAATGCATGGGGAAAACGCGTTTTGGGACCCCCTTTTTCTCGGCCCCGCTTGACGAATCCCCCGAGACTTTCAGGGTAGGAGCGGACCGGAGCGGGCCACAAAGTTTGAAAATTTCGCGAAGATACGTCAACCGGCAAGAGAGTTATTTCAAATAGAATGTCGCGGATTTCCTATGGATAATAGGTTGTAACTATAACTATCTACTGGCGTCCGCCAGTAGATAATATATATATATATATATATATATATATATATATATATAGATGAACAATGCGTGGTAAAAGCATACGTTTTAAAAGCATATGAGTTCTAAAAAATGGGGGGTAAAAATGCGTTGTGAAGGCATGCAAAGTATTTCCCTGCGTTGTTTCGTCATACAACCGGTATGAGTAGATAGAGTAAGTATAAAACATGTTGCAACATCAAACAATTGTCCTGCTTTGAGGGGAAAATGTTTGAAATGTAAAAAATTTGGCATTTTTCAATAGTGTTCAAATTTTAAAAGTAGTGTAAACATGTTACGACAAAATGTGAGTAAGAGGTTGGTTGTTGAGAAGTATAGGAATCTGATGATGATATGGAAGAACTGGTAGTGTGTGGGATGTCAGATAAACAAAAAAGTTTGGAAATGAATAATGAGGTTGCACCATATCGACCTCCTAAATGTATGATTGAAGTATGTGTTATGGAAGTTGCCATGTGGGCAGATTAATGTTCACCTCATAGTTTAATTGACAGGCACACTTGGTGTAGATTGGAAGAAAGGGAATTGTTAGAAAGGGATGTTGAGCCTGAAAGGTATTGTGGTACAAAATTGCCGATTTTGGGGTACTTTCAATCAGATTTATGTTTCAAGAGAAGATGTGCCCAGGATCGACTTTATATTGTGGAGAAAGGAAGGGTTTTGTTAGGATGGCATGGACAACACGCTTTAGGAATAGTGTTGGATTCTAATAAAACTCAGCACGTTTTGGTTCTGAATTCTGATGATACTCATGTGTGGGTGAGAGAATTTCCCCAGTTGTTTGGAAAAAAAACTTGGGTGCTTGAAGAAGTTAATGCACAAAAATCGGTTGAGAACTTTTTTAGGCCTAACAGAGTACTATGCCAAATTTGAAGACCATTTTTCAGGCAGGGTGCAGCCCCTGACAATTTTAATGAGAAAAGGACAAAAGTATGAATAGCAGTAAGAATGTTAACGTGCTTTTGAAGATATTAAGAAATGTCTTGTGGTGCTGTAGAATTGAAACCCTATGTTGGTAAAGATTGCATCATAATGTCCATGGATGCTAGTATTCATGGATTGGGAGCTGTTTTATTGCAGTCTAACAAAGATCAAGAAAGAGTGGTAGCTTTTGCTTCAAGGACATTAAGGGGTGTTGAAATGAGGTATTCTACTATAGAAAAGGAGGTATTAGCCTGTTGGTGGGGCATCCAAAATTTCAGGAATTATGTTTGGGGAGCAAAGTTTGAATTGAGGACTAATCACAAGCTAATTATTTTATTTATTCACCACAAAAGGAGCTGGCAGAGCGTCACCACGAATAGTGAAATGGAGTTTTTGTTGGTCACAAAATATCTTCCAGGAATTTGTAATGTTAATGCTGATTGTTTATCTCAGTTACAACTGCAGGAGGAACAGTTTGGGGATAATGATGAGTGGGTAGTGGGGGATGTAGAGTGTGCCAATTTGAAGGTGGTAACAGAAGATTAATGGAGACAAGCTGTAGCTAATGATATGTTTATGCAGAAAATCATACAATTGTGTGCCAAGAGGTGAGTTGGAAGTTCAGGATGGAATGTTAGCAGCTCCTGACTATAAATTTGTATGGTCTGAGTTACCTTATAAGGATGGGGTAGTGAGAAGGGGCAAGAGATTTATGGTGCCAGAGATATTAAGAGAGAAATTGTTGATGACATTGCATGAAGGACATGGAGGAATGTCATTTATGAAGAGGAAGGTGTGTGAGGATGTATGGTGACAGGGGATTGATCATGATATATAGAGATTTGTGAGGAACTGTGTCTGTTGTACATGAAGTGACAAAGCTTTTGTAGCAACGGAGACTCCTATTGTACCAATAAGTCTGCCTGAAAAAGTGTGGCAAAAATTGGCTATGGATGTTTGTGGTCCATTTGAGTTGTCAGGTACAGGTAAAAAGTTTGCTATAGTCCTTATGGACTACTATACAAAGTGACCCGAGGTGAGCTTGGAGGATTAAATAAAAGTCAAAGCAATTATTGGATTATGTGAAGAAATATTTTGAAGGGATGGTTATCCCGAAGAAATAGTATTGAACAATGTTCCAAAATTCCTATTAGAAGAATTTGAATCACATTTAGTTTGTTATGATATAAAACATACTAAGACAGCAGTAGAACATCCATGCGAGAATGGACAAGTTGATAGGTTTAACAGACTGCTGAGAGAAAATTTACACTTGTCATTACAGAGTGGACTTGATTGGAGGGAGGATATTAAAAAATTGATTTGGAGTTATTGCACGACTGCACATACTGCTACAGGAATATCACCTTTCGTGTTATTGAAAGGTTGGAAACCATGCACTAAAGCAGTTTCAGGATGGATGGGCAAGAATAAGGCATGGAAGGTTGATGAAGAGGAGTAACGTAAAATAGTTCAGGATAAACAAACTAAGAAGGCCAAAAGAAGGAATGAAAGATGTGTAAACAGAAGATGTAAATTTGAGGTTGGAGATTTTGTGTGGGTACGATTGCTGACTGGAGTGAGGAAGTGTTCATCAAGATGGTCAGCACCTAAACGTGTGGCGAAGATAGGGAAGTATACACTAGTTCTGGAAGGTGGAAAGCTGTGGAATATGAGGAATGTTGTGAAGTGTAGTGAAGTAGAAATAAACGAATGGAGGAAGTATGAGGGGATCTGTTCTGCTCTTACCTTCATACAATAAATCATTGCCATTACGAAGAAGTTTGCAGCAAAATAAGTTATCTGGGAAGTTTAGAGATTATGTGTGATTTCATCATTAAGAAGTCTGAATAATTAATTTCAAGATGCATGTTGGTTGATGATAGTTATTTATTTATCTATTATTTATTTATATTGGTATGTGTTTTGTTTATAATAAATGTGTTACTTTATTCCTATCCGAAAAGTGACATGTAAATATTGTTCTTTACACATTATGATGTATTTTCTGTCTAAAAAGTAATAAGGCGGGAGAAGTTTGCATATATGGTATCTAGGTGGAGTTATAGGGGCACATTACGATACCCGGCGTAAAAAAATCCGCCAGGCATGGAAGCGGCAAAAATCCGCCCGCACACACCGCCTGAACACCGACCACGCCATTATGAGTACACAAACTGAAAACCGCCATCGGCGGAAAAATCATACAAAATACCGCCCGCCATCGTCCGAGTCGGAGTCAAACCGCCCGCCACGGACGGAAACACGCACGACAACACAAAACCGCCCGCCCTCACGGCCGACACACCGCACGTGAAATTACGATCGCACCGCCATGAGCGCGGAAAAACAACAAAAATACCGCCCGCCAGCGCAAACAACGCCGATGAGAATCGACACGGCAGAAGCCATGGCGCCCACGTACCTGCACAGAAACCATCCGCACACAAAACCAATAGCACACAACATGGCCAACAAGTCCACACAGCAAGGCACGCACAAATACACAAGCACAGTACACATCCCGAAAACACCCCCCGGACAAACAAAAAATACAAAGGCCAGAACCCCAGACACAACACACCTGAAAACAACAGACCATCAGGACACACCCACATAGGTGAGTACAAAAGCAGCACTCCCACAGACCACAACCCCTTGCTACATTGCAAACCAGAGAGGAGAGGAGAGGACACAGTGACACAGCAAGGACAGCAGCACACCACAGAAACGCACACATCACAACCACCTCCACCACCACCACCACCACCAAACACCACCACCACCACCACCACCACCAAACACCGGCACCACCACCACACCCCGGCACCACAAACCCCCTGCACATTACACAACACACACCGCACCAGCACCACAAACACCATGGCACCACAAAGGATGCCCAAGTTCACGCCCATGGAGCTGACGGTCATGGTCGACGAGATCATCAAGGTGTACCCACAAATCTATGGGAACATGGTCCAGCACACACCACTAGCCACCAGAAACAGAATGTGGAACCGGATCGTAGACCAGGTCAATGCAGTCGGGACCCTGCCCAGGAACAGAGGAGAAATAAACAAACGTTGGAATGACGTCAAGAGCCTGGTCAAGAAGAAGGAGGGCAAAAACAGAGAGCTGGCTGCCGTCACTGGCGGAGGGAATCCCGCGCTCTTTAAGACCTTCAAAGCGTGGGAGGAGAAGGTGCGAGTCGTAATCCATCCGGAGATCCTCGCCGGATTAGCAGGGGGAGTGGAGGCTGGTAAGTACAAACTAATGTATACCAGCACACCGCTATGTACTCACATGCGCAACTACCATGCCACAGCTCCCAGGGACAAACACCCCCATGTCCAGCACACAATACACAACACATCACACACACATGCAACAGACACCACCACACACAGCCCAAACCGAACAACTGTAAGATGCGTGGGGACATGTGTACACTAAGCCAGCCACGTAACCACCAACAGGTCCCCAAATATGCCAGAAGCGCCACAACGAGCACCCACCACACCCATGTGTCCGCCACAGCTGCACTAACCGACAAGTAACAGGTAAGTGGCAGGAACACAAAGTGCAGTGGGTGGGAGGGTGGACAGCCCAAGTACAACACACACCAGGCCCCAGTCCCACAGCACAGCAAGGAGGAGCATCCCCCACACCCCACAGCCACGTGTCAGCCACCGCAGTGCACAACGACAGCCGAAAGGCAGACATCACGGTCCACAGCAATCGGTGTCAGTGGGTGTCCAGCCACCCTCACGACCCACTACACCCCCCCACCCCCACAGACCTGCAACATGGAGCACCCCCCGCTTAGAGCCATGTGGCATCCAGTACAGTGCACGCACGAACAACTTGCAGGTGGGAAACTGGACAGGGCTGGATTACTGGAGGCATGAGGACCATAACACGACCAACACATGGGACATGTCACGTAGCAGACGAACACGCAGCACCGCCCACCGTCACGAACAAGTGAACAATGTGCACACGGACATGAACAACAGACTCACACCCCACATGACCCATCACAGACATAGCAACACCCAAGGAGCCACGTCTGCATGCACAAGCCACACTGAATATAGTCCCACACGGCAGCCACTGTGCAACTCATCACACACAACCGAAACACCATTGAAGTCCTGTCCATGTAGCCCCTACTGCCTGTCAACCACACACCCCACAACTACGCCTATGTAAGACAAACAACACTAGACGCAACAGAGCGGAACAACATAAATGCACACGAACACCACTGAACCCATCAAACACACAGACACACCATGCACAAACAACATACCATCCATCCCATCCGTCAGCCCCAGTCTCATGAAAGGCATGTCATCCGCACAGCTGCCACACATACAGCAGTCACGCTGAGATACATGCCCATGACCAACCATGTGCCAGAAGTCAATGAAGCGCACGACACACTGTGAGCAACAACACACAACATGGGCCACACCCCCCCCCGAGCACTGCAGTGATGCACATGGCACAGGGCAGCACGCACACCAAGGAGATGGGACAACTGCAATACGCCGGGTGGCACACAACCATCACTCACTCATAACGATGCGTCCAATGCCATGTCCAGTAATCACAACAGACAGCAAATATGCAGGCCATGTCAAGCATGCACACACCTCAAACCATGCACTGTCATGCTGCCACAACACATGTCACGTTCGGCACCCATGGCTCACAGCATGTACCCCAAAAGCATATACCCTCCCAAATGCGAATCTGGGGCATGGCCCCCATGTTGCCATATGCGTTCCTAAGCGTTCCATTTGAACCCCAAAAGCATATTCCCTCCCAAATGCGAATCTGGGGCATGGCCCCCATGTTGCCATATGCGTTCCTAAGCGTTCCATTTGAACCCCAAAAGCATATTCCCTCCCAAATGCGAATCTGGGGCATGGCCCCCATGTTGCCATATGCGTTCCTAAGCGTTCCATTTGAACCCCAAAAGCATATTCCCTCCCAAATGCGAATCTGGGGCATGGCCCCCATGTTGCCATATGCGTTCCTAAGCGTTCCATTTGAACCCCAAAAGCATATTCCCTCCCAAATGCGAATCTGGGGCATGGCCCCCATGTTGCCATATGCGTTCCTAAGCGTTCCATATGAACTCCAAAAGCAAAGTACAAACCAGACCCAGGATGGGCCAGGAGCCCGCATACACCAGAGTCACAATGAGTAGGGGCACAGCAACACACCCATCGGCATGGCCAATCCGTCCCATGCCACATGTGCACAGCACACAGTCCCATTGCCTAGCACACACAACTACAGATGCCACAGCCACACACTCGCCTCCGGGAAACCCATGTACGAGATTGCACGAACTGCCAATGTCAGACGACTAATACATACTTCGCCAGGTGCAACACAAAAACAAATCTCATTCTCTCCACAGGTGACGAACTGCTGGATGCTGGGGATGGAGACAGCAGCCAGCACAGCCAGCCCACAAGCCCCCAACGAGGACACACGGATCTGGAGGATCTGTCCACCTCTTCGGACACGGACCACCAAGCTGGCCCATCTGGCGTGGCAGGGCCCAGCCGCTCCCCAGGACCCCTCCTACCCACCAACCCATCATCCAGGGATGCTGAACAGTCCCAGTCCCCTGCTGCCACTGTCGTTGCGGCCACACCCACGGTCATTGCGGCCACTACCACTGCCGCAACCGCCACCATCGCCGCACCGACCACCACCGCCTCCACCACCACCACGTCTTCGCTGGCACCAGCCCCAGCGCAGGTGGTGGCCCGGCCGACTGGATCCACCCTGGGAGCCACAGCGAGGACCGTGGTGTGCAATGTGGCTAGTGGGCAGGCCGGTGGCAGCAGGACTGGTAGGAGGAGCAGGGTCAGGGAAACGCCAGCCTCCCCTGGGAGCCATGCCCTGCCTCAAATGGCCAGAGTCCTTGGGGCCTATGAAGAGGCCCAAGGACAATGGGCCAGGTCTGCTACTGACACGCGGGAGGTGCTGGGGGTGCTGAGGTCCATGGACGCCCATATGGGCCAATTCGTGTCCCGTATGGACCAACTCGTGGACCTCATGGGCCAGCTGGTGGTGGCGGTGGGGTCACAGGCAAGGCCAGCAACACCACCTCCGCCACCACCTGCTAGGGCGCAGGGTCGGCCAGCAGTGTCCACTTCCCCTGCGTCCACAGCCAGTGAGCACACCTCACCCACCACCAGCAGGTCGCCACCACACACCCCCTCCCAAACGTGGAAGGGGCCGTCCGAAGAGGAAACAGATCTCCCGGGAGGACTTCGCACGCTCCAGTCGCAAGTGAGGCAGCCAGCCAGCCTACCGCCAGCCTTCCTTGACCAGCCACTGCATTGACTTGCTCTACGATCCCACTCCACACAGCCATCTGGATGGCATGTGTGTGTTGGACTATGGACATAGAACCAGTGGGTACACCCTGATCATCACGCAGCCATGACCGACAGCTCATTGTCACTGCACGCACCACTTTTGTCATCACCTTACACACAATCACATGTCACAGTTTGTAATAAATGCACCTTTTTCACTAACTGCTGTTTGTGCCCTGTGTTTTATTTGTACGGAATACAACGGCCACCTTGGGCGGAAAGGCACCTGATGCGTGGCATGGCAATGGAATCCGGAGGGCCTGTAGGGACCTAGGGGTGGGAGACAGAACAGGAGCACATTCAATGAGTGTGTCACACACCCATCACACAGTACATGTCAACAACTACAAGCAATGTACACACATCGCACAGAGCAATAGGGCACAATGCCACAGTCACCAACAGTGGCATACTACCCTGGCCATGGAGCGTTGACACACTGCACGCAGTGAACATACGGCCACCCTGACACAGCACACACACACCTGCACAGATACAGACACATCATCCGTCGTACATGGACACTCACCGTCAAGTGAAGTAGCGGGCGATGAGCTGCTGGCGCACATTCCCAGCTTCCTCCTCTCCGCTGTCCACCTCACTCGAGCTGTCCTGGTCTGCGGGCTGGGGCCCTGGTTGATCTCCGTCATCCACAATGAGGGGGATCTGCTTCCGAATGGCTAGATTGTGCAGCATGCAGCACGCCACCACTATCTGGCACACCTTCTGTGGGGAGTACGCCAGTGCACCCCCGGTGCGGTCCAGGCACCTGAACCTGGACTTGAGGAGGCCAAAGGTACGCTCGACCACACGTCTGGTCCTCCCATGTGCCTCATTGTATCGATCGTCTGCTGGGGTGCGAGGATTCCTCAATGGACTGAGCAGCCATGCCCCATTCGGATACGCAGAGTCACCTGGGTGTGAGGGACACAGAGAACCGTTGCTATTCCAACTGGACAGGGGACAGCATCGCACAACCAGCACGCTACACCACTCCACATACTCACCGACAATACAGCCACGATCCTGTTGCAGATTGGCCATCAGTCGTGGCAAGATGCTGTTGCGCATTATGTGTGCGTCATGTGCCGAGCCTGGAAACTTGGCACACACGTGGGTGATCACCATGTCCGCAAGGCACACCACTTGCACATTCAGGGAGTGCGTGTGCTTCCTGTTGCGGTACAGGTGCTCAGTGGCCTGTGGTGGAACAAGGCCAACATGTGTGCAGTCAATGGCTCCCACGACGTGTGGGATTCTGCCAAGGGCATAGAATGCACCCTTCACTGCCGCCAATTCACGAGCCCTGGGGAATCTGATGTACCTGTTTCGGTACAGCATCATGGCTGCCAGTACATCCCTCAGCACCTTGCTGAACATGGGCTGGGACATCCCTCCTCCACTGCCCACTGTGTGCTGGAATGACCCAGTGGCGAAGAAATGCATGGCGGCCATCACCTTAGCCGTGGGGGTGACAGCAGTCGGATACACCCTGCGGGGACGGAGATGGGGCTCTAACATGGCACACAGTCGATGCAGAGTTGGCCTGTCCAGCCAAAACTTCCTGATTACCTCTGTATCGTCCATGTCCGCCAGCAATTGGTATGGGCGGTCAATGTTCGGTCTCCGCCTGGGTTAAATGGCAGAGGACACATGTCAAAGCAACACGGCACATAGCAATTTCGCATACACATCACTGACATGACTGAGCAAGCACATGAGCCACAGCCCAGCTGTCAAGCTGGGACGGCACGGCCACAATACACTTACACAGGTCTCCCAACAATGGCAATGGCAAGTGAGACATACCACTGCCATGTGCATGCACATGGGGATCTAGGCCCCAATGACTTGCGGGGCGTGCTGATGGGGACTGACTGCATATTCGTCAAGCGGCAACGCCACGGCAACATGAGTGTCTGCTGAGCATGGAACTGCTTCCGAGGCTGGATGAGTATGGCACACGACGACGACGATGTGGGCACGGGCTGAGCGGCCAATACAAGTGGGACCTGTGGCACGAGGGGATATGAGACAGTAGTAGGTGTCAGCACTGCACCCTATGTACAGCACTGTACGGATCACAGCTCCCGAAACATTGACTGGTGTCCACATTGACAGCCCCATGCCAAGACGGCTGTGTGCTTGCAGTCACACGTCACAGGTGAGAGGTTACATTGCACGTGCCAGGTGGCAGACGTACATAGTGGGAGCTGGCATGTGTGTGCATGTGTCTCCTGTTCAGGATCCACCAGATGGGCGCTGACTCTGTACTGACCATTGGACACAGCATGTTCCGTGGAAGGCTTGTGTGTGTGGGATGGTGGCACTGGATGTGCCTCCGTTGGGTGGGGGGCCATGCACAGGGCGGGTACGTCGATGATTGCGCATTGTTGGTCACGGTGGGTGCACCAACTAATATGTGTTGCCCTGTGTTCAATTCCTATGTCCGCATGATGATGGACTGTGGATGTGAGCAGACTACACATTGGTCGATGTGCTGTCTATATGCATGTGCCTTCACACCAGGCACAGCTGCCCCTGCACATGTGACCCCTGCTGGACTCGCTGCTGGGTCTGTGGAGCTGATGCACCTTATGCGCGTGGGGCGGACAGCTCTCCTCACTTCCCTCATTGCGCATGTCATGTCTTTGCCGCAGGTGACATGGATCATGGAGGGCCCACATGTACGCGTGGGTAGGCTACACATGATTGTTCACTGGTCGCCACCCCCAGTCAGTGTTTCGAATGGGAAGGTTGTCGTGCTGGTGGTATGTTCGATGTGGCGGATGGGCGGGCCTAGGTGCGGGCTTACATTCCGGACATGGGGGGTAGTTGGATTGGCGACTAGTTGCAGTACACACGGGACACGTCTCTTCCTTTCCACATCTGGGTCATCCCTTGTACTAACTGACAGTGATACAGTCATCTTCGCCCCAGCCCTCATGTCCTCCCCTCGCCCCCCAATATGCATGCTCACCTGCGAGGCTAGCGCTTGCACAGGCAGCCCCATGCTCGCACCAGAGAGGGCAAGGAGTGTATGTGTGGGTCCAGTTGCACGAGTGGGCTGTCTCAGGGTATGATGTGTGGCGGGACGCCGTCCACCTGCGTGGTGCCCCAAATGGAGACCCGGCCTGCATGGACTATGCATCACAGTCTTCGCCTTCCGGATCCGCCACCTGCGACACCCAGTGGCTGTGGCTGCCCTTGCGGCCAGGCCGCGTCCGTCTGTGGCTGTTGGCCCACACATTCACTCTTTGGCCTCTCTGGGGAGGGCTCGGGGTGGTGGCGCACGCGCTTGCACTTAGTCGCAATGGCATGTGTCGTGGTTGGTATGATGGGCAATGGATGGGATGGTGCGAGCCACCTCCCGTGACGTCAGTGCTGCTCGTGCTGTGGTGCGTCCCCCCTACACTTCCATTTGACTTTTTGCCATGCTGGACGTTGAGGTTCTATTGCCTGCGTGATATGAGCAGGAGGAGCGCGAGGAGACCTCTCACACACCATGCTCCACTGCCATCCCGTGCCCTGTATCGCCTGTGCGGATTGACTATGTTGGGGTTACACCTGGTCGACTGGGGCTGTGTGTGCCTTGTCAAGGGGCATGGCGGGCGCACAACAGGATCCAGCTCGTCCACAGAGGGTGGGCTGAGGTGCGCCTGGTACCGCTTTGTACGTGTGCCCGGCTGCTGTGCACACACGTGTTCACTCCCCCGACAGGTGTCCTCTCACAATGCCCAGGGAAGCGGTGGTGTACTGTTCATGAGCCCTCCCAACACGGCGTGCTCCAACTTGGCATGTGCGCATCTACCCGTCGCACCCACCCACCTGAGCACTGCGTCCATACGACTTCACACGACACATGTGTGTCTTCCACAGTAGTGCTACTCATTTGCGTTGACATCCAATACCAGTGGACTACATGGTCATGTCACGACTGCCGTGTACTTCACATACTCTCATCCTCTCTCATTCGTACTTGTGAAATGAGTCAGCGGAGACAGTTCTGGTTTCAAACATTATATTGAGTCTTCTGTCCTCTGTGATGCAGTATAGTGGACACTACTGGCAGCGGAATACATGTTGAGGATATACTGAGCATGATTACAAATGGGATAGGGTGTGGGGTTACATCTGCTTGGCCAAGGCTGTGCTAATGTACATTTACGTATAGCTGCGGAGCTGCGGACTTTGACACAGACGGTATACATGTAGCCTACCAGACCGCTCGGCATCATGGGCACAGTCCATCTCAGTTCCATGTGACAGGTTTGCTGCGGTTGTTCCTCATGCACGCGTGCATGTGAGATGACATCAGGGCATGTGCTTGCGTGCATGCAGCGGCGTGCCACTTGTTGTTGCACTGTGGTGGTTACTGGACATGTCACAGTCACTGGGGTCGTGTTGTTGTTGTATGCACTTGTCGTCCATGCAAAGGTCCTGGTATGGGATTCCCGGGGCGGGGGTGGGAGGGGTGCAGCACCCACAGACTCCAGGCGACCTATTCATGTCCACTGAGCGGTGTGTGTGTCCATGTGCGCTGGATCCATGTCGTGTCCTGGTTGTTCGTGCAGTTCCGTCCATGTGGGTGCGATGCACAGAGCCCATGCCACTGCCTCCCACGATGCATGCGGTGTTTGTGGATGTGATGGGGAACAGTGTGCATGTCCCGGTCATATCCGATGTCATGGCGATGTCGTTGATGGTGTGGTTACAGTTGCCGGTCGTTTGGTATGGCTGTTGTGGTGGTGACTGGCCAGTCCGTGCGGAAGCTGAGCATGGGTGCGGGGTTGGACTTCATAGGTCACTCGGGGAACCTGCGTTGTGGTCCGACGTATTTACAGGTTGTCAGGTATGCGATGCCGTCCAGCAGGGCTTCCATGTCATTGGTGGTGTACATGTTTGCCAGCCAATGAAGCGGATGGTGGCTGTCAAGGTGTTGTTCGTAGGTTGTCCCTTGGAGGACCATGATGGGGCATGCTGGGTGACATTCGATGTAGCTGTTCTCGATGATCCGTCGTGTGGAGGCACAGTGGTTCCATTTCAGTGCGCGTGCGATGTTGGCCACATACGCCATGCCCCCATAGGCAGAGCAGGCCCTGTCGTGTGCGTCCAGAGGGAGGAGTAGTGGTAGCAGGTCCGCCTTCAGACATGCCGGGTTGGAGAGGCATATCTCGACGGGATGCTGGTAGGGACACCTCCGACAGTAGAAGACGGGCATGACGCAGCTGAACAATGTGATGCGGTAAGTCAGTCGGTAACTTACGTTCAGCAGGGACAGGAGATCGCATCCCAATGTATGTATCGTGCTGGTTTGGTACAGCTTGAGCTCTTCGGCGTAGTTGGGTAGGTGTGTTGCGGTTGCCATTTCGCAGCGGTGCGTTGTGGTGGCGTGCTCCGGCTGTGTGTGCAGTCTGCAATGTGCACGCTCCGAGGTTGCTGTGAGCTCTGTGTAGTCGTAGGGAGACAGGACTTGTGTTCTGTTGGCTTGTTTGGAGGACACGGGCCCTCTTCCCACATGCTTCTCAGACAGTTCAAGGTCAGTGCTGTGTGACTCCTTCCAATTAACTTGCATGTGGCCGACATGGGGGAGTGTTTTCTTCTTTCTTCCCCGTCCGTTTGTTTGCTTCTGTGATATGCGCTATCTGCCCTGTGGTCGGTCTCCTCGGCAAGCCTGTGTTGGTCTATTCTTGGACAATGGCTGTATTCACCGGCTTCTGTCGTAGGGCTGTGGTTTCGGTGTTGGAATGGAAGGTCATTCAGTGCTGTCTGCTCTCCCTTGTGTGGGCGGCAGCCTGCCTTTCCGCTCTGCGTTGGGCCTTGTGTGTGGATGTAATTCTTGGGCCACCTGTTGTCGGTCACCGGGCTCTTTGGTGTTCCGTTTCATGTGTCTTGTTCATATGTGCAGGGTGGTATGGGTTTTTCAGTGTGGTACTGGCGTTCCTCTTCCCGAAGGGGCCCTGCTTCTCCTAGTTGGTGTTGCCGCCGCTGTGTGCTTCGCCATGTTTGTTACACTGGGGTGTGTCCTGCTGTTGCGTGACTTGACTGACATGTGTGCGTCGGTTGTGTGGCGTTGGGTGTTGTCCGTGAATTGGGCGTTGGGGACATGTCTGTGGCCGGCCTGTCACGTGTCATGTGCGTTCGGGGTGGGGCTGATGTGTGTGCTGCTTGGTTGTGTCCCTGTCCCTGTGTGCGACGCATGCATGGCGCTGCGGTTGGCCTCTGCGTTGTGCGCATGTGTGGCGGCGTCATCGGCACTTTGGGGCCGTGACGGGGTGGTTGGTTCCTAGTCCCAGGTGGTGTGTACACATGTGTTCTGCGATGTTAGGATTTGGCCTGTGTGTCATATGTGGATGCAATGGTGGATGTGTAGTGTGCACGCGCTGGTGGGGGTTGTCCGCTTTTCCGCCCTTGCACTGTGTGCGCTGTTTGCGTGCACTTGTTGTGTGTGTGCCTACCTGCGTCTCCGCGGTACGTTGCGTCCTTGGTGGTGCATCAGCAGAAGCATGGGAAGGGCCTGCAGTGCTGGATTCATGCCCGGGGTGCCGCTTCTTCGTTGTCCGTGCTCTGCGTCCGTGTTTCCGCCTCTCTTTCACGTGCGGTGTCTCTTTGCCGTGGGAGCCGTTTGTTTGCGGCATCGTAATTTATGCGCCGGGCGGGACGTGTTTCGTCGGACGGTGTGTGTCAGTTGTGCTGCGCCGCTACGTGTGCGGGCGCACTTTGATGGCGGACGGTGTTGCTGGCTTGCCGGCGGTGTTTGGCCTGCTTTTCGCATCGTAATTTGGCGGGCGTGTGGGCTGCGGCATGCGGGCGGTAACTGGTGGTTTTTGCATCCGCCAGCACGGCGGTAGTGCTTCCGCCCGCCATCGTAATGGGCCCCATAGTATTTAGAATGTAGGGGTTTGGAGGGAAACCATTCTCGTGGGGTCAGTTGATGGAGTGCTTGCCTGGATTGGTCGCATGGTTATGATTTGGAAAGAAATAAACTCTACTACATTAAACTATCAATTTGCTGTGAGGAGCGTTCTTTTAGAAACCACAAATGAGTGCTCAAAATGTATTTTTATTCTCAGGACAACTAAGAAAGTACAACCTTTTCTCTCCTCTGAGGCCTTAAAGACTGTCATGGCAGCAGTGATTGGACCAAGGTTGAATTATGCAAATAGTATCTATCTTGGTCTCCCCAAGTGTGACATTGCCAGATTACGATTGCTTCAGAATGCTGTGGCAAGAATGGTCTTTAAGGGCCCTCGTCGAATGCAAATTACACCTCTTCTCTAACAGCTTCATTGCCTACCTTTTTAACAGTGAATACAACTTTCTGTCTAGTTTATAAAGCCCTACATTGACTGACTCTGGAATTTATAGTCGAACAAGTGTCGAAATACGCCCCAGCAAGAAAGCTTGGTTTTCTACAACAAATTTACTGATTGTGCTGAGATTCTGTAAGACAAAATCTGGGAGTCGAAGGTTCTCGATGCTGACATCTATCGAATGGAATTTCCTTCCACCTTATATACAGTCATTTACTGATTTAACTACTTTCAGGAAAGTCTTAAAGATCTGGTTATTCAAGAACATTTTGATCATCATTCCTAGGTGCTGTTTCACTTTACATGATACTATTCAGGTGTACTTCAGTGCCAGGAAACCGTAGGTGATTGTGTGCTTTAAAGGTACAGTTAATACTAACATTAACATTGCGTCTCCTGGGGTTTTTATTTTTGCTTGATACTCACAGGAAGTGGGCAGGGAAGTGTGAGGTATTATATGCATGCATGCTTAATAGTTGAAAGAGCACCATTGTGTTTTTTTACTTTACTTGAAAAGGCCTGTGTGGGAGGAGGGATTCCTCAAATATGTTAGGAAGGGGATGCAGAGAACTATGATTTAGAGTAAAGAAGATTACTGGTAAGTAATTGTTTAATTATTAGTCCCATTGAGAATTGTAGAACATTCATAATGATGGACTTTGAGTCTAAACTGCTCAAGGAGCACAACAGAAGGGGGAAGGGAGGTAAGTGCAGACTGTATGTTTACAGCACTTGAAACAAGTGTGTTTTTGTGTAATTTTCTTAATTGAAGGTGTTTTTTATTATAGGGGTGGGCGGAGTTCGCTGAGTTTCACTCCGCGGAATTCCGTGGAGTGTCTGAAAAACTCTGCCAAATTCCACAGAGTTCCACAGGCCGGAGTATTGCTCGGCCACCCCTGGGCCACTTTCTCACTTGCTGCATATTTAAAACAATTCTGAGAGTGCGCATGCGTATTGATGGAGACGTACTACAGTGCACTTTCACAGCACAAATTCTCATGCCACATGCTACATTGCAATACGGTAGTTTTAGAATGCGGCCCCCGGAGGAAGTAAGGTCGCAGACCAGTCTACCCCCGGGGTGTTCGCGCGATGGCCGGAAGGACATAGCTGTAGGGGTCAAGGGGTGGGGATTAGGTTTAGGTTATAAGGGTGCAGGGGAGGAGTTTCGTCCTCTTTCTGCACCCGACAACACTGGGGAGGGTTAAGCAAGTTTTTGGAGCGTAGGAGCGAGGGTTTTACTAGGCCAGAAGAAAGAGAAGCCAATCGGACGATTGGTGTGGGCATTTGGATAGCAGGCAAGGGTTAATTAAAAGAACTCTTACTGTGGCGGCGAGGATGTCGTCACCCGACGCGGAGGCCGTCCGGGCTGCATTGAGGGTTCTTGGCCAGGGTGGCCGGGAGGACCTGTTGCGGCCTGGCATTTTAGATCAGGCGTGGGTAGGAATGGCCCGCACCCCGAGGTCTGCGTCGGCGGGAGTCGCTTCTGCGGTGGTGGCCTGTCAGGATGAGCCACCACCGGTAAAACGAGGTACGTCCGGGAGGGGGCAGGGGCAGCCCAAGAAGGAATCGGGAAGCGCGGGGGCAGGCGTCAGAGCCTGCCTGCGTGTCTGCTTCCTGACGTGGCCAGGCCCGATTTGTGGCAGAGGGAGGAGGGGCGGGTCGGGGGCTTGCAGGCGCGGGACGCTGATGTGGGAGAGCCGCTTTTGTTGGCAGGGGGCGGGCGGGGCTGCACAGAGCTGGCCTGGCAGTGCGTTGGGGCCGGCGAGTGGCTGGACTTGAGAATGGGAGGAGGGATGGGGGATGAGCACCGGCTGGATGAGCAGGCCGTGTCTGGGCTCGACAGGGAATTGAGCACAGAGGTCGGGAAAGGGGAGGAGACTCCCTTAGACATCACGTGGAGGACACCAGCTGGGGCATCAAGGCAGTCAGGGGGGTATGAGGCCTCACAGCTCCACATTAAACACACCAGGGGGGGGCCTTGGGACAGGTATGTTGGCACTAGCAAGGCCAAAGGAGCTAGGCAGCAGGGGAAGAAGACCCCAACCTTACTCTCCAGATGGGGGGGGATGACTCTGGAGGAGAAGATTAGGGATCAACGCAGGCTCATCCAGGAGTCTGAGAAGAGGTGGGAGGATATGTATGCGCGGGAGAAGGGGGTGTCGAGCTCCAGGATGAGGGGCCACCAACCCCTACGTCAGAGGAAGAGGCCATGGCGACACAGGAAGCTAACATGCAGGGGACAAGGGGCAAGTGGGTGTGGGTGGAAGAGGAGGGTCTACCCCGGACGGGGTTAGGGACAACCGTGACGGCGGAGAGACCTGGTGGTGCCGGGCCCCCTCAGGTTGGAGCAGCCTGGGGGGGGTGCAAACCGACGTTGGAGGCTGGTAGACAGGTGGGGGGGCCGGCGGGGTGCAAAACGGTCCCGAGACGCCGGTAAGAAGCAGCAGGCGGGTCCGCGGCGGCCTACCCTCCACCGAGGGATCGGGCACTGACGGCGGCTGTAGAGGATGGTAGTAGTGTGTCTGCAATGAAAGGAAAAGGACAGAAGAGAGCGGTGCGTGAGGTGATGTGGGCGCCTGCGGAGACTGAGGCTGAGTTGCAGTTCGACTATGGTGATGAGAGTGATGAACTGGAAGAGGGTGAAGTGCAGGATGATGATGAGGGCGTGATGGGGGAGATGGCGGGTGGTTCGGGGATGGCAACGAAGAAGCTTGGTGTTTTGCAGGAGGCAAGTGCGGCCAAAGGCAAGGCCAAGGCGGGGAGCCAGAAGAAGATCGGCACCAAAGGGAAGGGCCGGGATGCACGACCAAGCTTATCAGGTGAGGGCGACTGGTGGGCTGCCTGGGACGTCGGTCCGAAAGGAGGGCGGAAAAAAGCCTGCCGGTCGGTGGGTGTGGGGGAAGGGTCCATGAAAGACATGGGAGTAGCGGCAGGGGCAACAGCGGCACCTGCGGCGGGGGGAAGGAGTCAGGAGCAAATCGTTGGGTTGTAGCAAGTGTACAGATGGACAAAACAGAAGGAACAGAAGGGAAGGACGAGAAAGGAGAGGACAAACACCACAAAAAACTTCCCTATATGGGATTGGCCATGCCATTGGGGTCCCACTTGTCAGACAAAACGAGAACCAGGATTTGGAAGCACGAGTACGTGGATGTTTTCAAGCTCTTACATAGGGAGATTCAGGCAAAAGAAGGGTCGAAAGAAGAGGAGTGGGAGCTGACCAGGAGGCCCAGAGTACCCGTTAACATGGAGAACTAGACCTCGGCTTTTCTGATATACGCCAGTATTTATTGTGAAAAGCATCTTGATAGGGCCATAGCCTTACTGAAATACATGGACATCATCCGGAAGGCACAGATGCATTTCGGGGGGTTTGCATGGTTAAGCTATGATGAAGAGTTTACGGACCGCATCAGTATCAACCCGGATAAGGCATGGGGTGAGGTGGACCAGGAATTGTGGATGCAATGGATGTCACCCACGCAGTCGTCCGCATCCACACACACAGCCAGTGGCCTGCCGGTGACGTATCGGTCTTTTCCGGTGCGTCCCGCCCAGGCTGGGGCGGGAGGAAGTAACGTTAGTGCAGGAAAATCAGGTCCACCACCTAAGCAAGGGGGAGGCAACACAGGAGCCTGTTGGAATTACAAGGTTTCTGTTCAAGATACCCCTGCAAATTCAAACACGAATGCTCCAAATGTGGGGGAAGACACGCACTCACGCAGTGTTTCACCTTGGCCACGCCGTCAGAGCAGTGGCGGGCCACTAAGGGCAGAGGACAGGCTGGGCCAAAGGGCTCCTACCCCAGTTAGGGTCGAGGCCATGGGCCCGTGGCTCTCGAAGTACCCGGACAGAGAAGCTGCATTAAAGATTCATTGGGGATTTACCGAAGGTTTCCGGGTGGGTTATCAGAATCCTAGAGAAAGACGGTGGGCAGAAAATTTGAAATCGGCCAGAGAGTTGCCCGAAGTGGTGGCAGTGGCAAAATTGAGAAAAGAAGTTGAAGAAGGCAGGATAGCAGGCCCGTTTGTCGATTGGCCGGTAGAAGACCTGATTATTTCACCTCTAGGGGTGGTCCCTAAGAAAGAGCCCGGAGAGTATAGGATGATACACCACTTGTCCTGGCCGGAGGGGAGGTCCGTTAACGACTTCATTGCAGAGGAGGATCCGAGAGTGCTGTATGCCTCAGTAGACAACGCGATCCGCCTAGTAAGGTTGTGTGGGCAGGGGGGCGGAACTGGCTAAATGTGATGTGAAATCAGCTTTCCGTCTATTGCCTATACACCCTGCGGATTTCTCATTGCTGGGGATGCAGTTTGAAGGGGCCATCTTCGTAGACAAGGTCTTGCCAATGGGATGTGCGATCTTTTGCGCATTGTTTGAGATGTTCAGCACGTTTCTGCAGAGGGCTTTCATGAAGATAAGTGGTCACCGGGAAGTGTCTCATTACCTGGATGATTTCTTATTCATCGGCAGGGGAAGTTCAGGAGATTGCGGGAAGGTGTTACAACAGTTTCAGGCCATGGCGCAGCTTTTTGGGGTTCCCTTAGCGCCAGAGAAAACAGCTGGGCCCAGCTGTAGATTGACGTTCCTGGGCATCGAACTGGACTCTGTCCTGTGGTTGGCCAGGTTGCCCACAGGGAAGGTGATGGAGATACACTCTTTCCTGTTATGGGTGATGGGGGAAAAGAAAATTGATTTGAGGACAGTACAACAACTCATGGGTTTCTTGAATTTTGCTTGCCGGGTGGTGAGAGCTGGGAGGATGTTTTGCCGACGCCTCGGCATGGCCATGTCTGGGGCAGTGCTACCACACCACAGAGTCAGGATTTCAATGGGTGTCAGAGCGGATTTGAGGGTGTGGCAGACATTTCTGACAGACTTTAATGGAGTGTTGTTGGACTTTGTAGAAGACAGGACGATCTGGCAAGTTCAAATCTTTTCTGATGCAGCAGGGGCTTCTGGTTTTGGTGTTTTTTGGGATGGTCGATGGTGCGCTGAAGAATGGCCAGGCCATTGGATAAAACAAGGGAGGAGCATAGCTTTCCTAGAGTTTTTTCCGTTGCTGGTGGCTTTGGCTGTGTGGGTCCCAGAATTTCAGAATAGGTTGGTGCTGTTCCATGTAGACAACATGACGGTAGTAGAGCTAGTGAATAGACAGAAAGTGAATGACTTGAGGGTCTTGCGGCTGCTGCGTAGTTTCATGCTGAAATGCCTGCAATTGAATGTAGTATTTTGGGCGAAGCAAGTTCCAGGGGCAAGTAATTACATTGCGGATGCTTTGTCTCGTTCGCAGTGGCGGCGATTCCGACGACTGGCACCTGGAGCAGATGCATGCAAGACAGAGCTGCGGGACGGCATCTGGGTCTGGGGGGAGTGAGAGTGATAGGCCTGGTTGAGAAGTCTATAGCGGAATCTGCAAGGCGTAGCTACAGGCTGGCTTGGGCTGAATTTGGATCGTTTATGGGCTGGACCATGGATGCATGGAGCATGTCACGTCAGGACACTGAGCAGGGAGTTATATGTTTTGTTCTCAGTTGTATTGAAAAGGGTTTGTCACAGACGACGATAGCCGGGAAGTTGGCGGGATTTCTTTTTACAGTAGATTGTACGCAGGTTTTAACCCGGCAAAAGATGAGATACTTAGTAGGATGCTGAAGGGTTGGGGTCGGGAGCGGGGAGAAGGGATGGGGGGAGCACCCAGGGAGGCTATTACTTTTGAACTGTTACAGAAGTTGTTGGGGGTTTTGCCCACTTGTTGTTATCATGGATGCGAGGTTTCAGTTTTCCATCTATGCATGTTGTGGATGTTTTTTGGGGCGTTTTGGGTTTTGGAGCTGTTAGGCAAATAGAGGAAATACGATTGGATGGGGAACGACTGGGGATTTGGCTGGGGCATTCAAAAAAGGACCAGGCGGGTAGGGGAAAATGGGTGTGGTTGAATGAGACTGGATGTATGGGTGCGTGCCCAGTACAAGAATGGCAAATTTTCTTGGGTGGCTCAAGAGGGCTGTCAGGTGAAATTTTTTGTCACGCGTCCGGGGAGAAGGGGACGGCTCTTCAGTTATTGGCGGTACTGCGCATGGCTTTAGGGAGAGTGGGTAAGGACCCTGCTAGGTACTGCACGCACTCATTCCGCATTGGAGCAGCCACAGCGGCGGCACGGCTGGGCTGGTCATGGGATAGGATACGTCAGATTGGGAGGTGGAGGTCCAGGTGCTGTGAGAGATATGTGCGCAAATAAGGGTGAGATGGTTTTCAGGGTGGGGGGGAGTCTTGCAGCGCCTACAGGAAGGCAGCCTCAATGTGTGTACTAACATATTTTTCTTGTCGTAGGTTGTGTGGGGGGCCCAGGGACCAAGACTGTTACCTGGATTGTTGGACACTCTTTCATACATTGGGCAGCCAGATATGCAGATCGACAGGTCTACAGCCGTAACCTGGGTCTGAAGAGCAGCCACCACGAGGTGCATTGGTGGGGTAAAGGAGGGATGCATTGGGGGGCATTGTTGCCCCGGCTGACAAGAATGATATCGCAAAGAGGCTGCCCGGCTATGTTGGTCCTGCATCTGGGCGAAAATGACTTGATACGTCTATCAGGACTGGCGGTACTACAGCAGATGCAGAGGGATCTGGAGGTTATGAAACGAAATCTGGCGGGAACATGCATTGTGTGGACAGAGTTCGTACCGCGTAAAGCGTGGAAAGGGGCAGTGAAGCCGGCGGCAGTTGAGAAAGCCCGCAGGAAGCTCAACAGGGCAATGAGAGTCTTTTGTGCCTCTAGGGACATCAAAGTAATTGGTCATGTTGGAATACGACTGGAAGAGCCTTTGCTTTTTAGGGACGATGGCGTGCACCTTTCGCAATTGGGGAACATGTAGTATATGATGGAGATGCGGGATGCGATAAGCAAATTGTGGAATGAATCAATTTGGTGCCGCAGGGAAATGAAAGAGTGAGGGCAAAAGGAGCATGGCAGAAAGAGGTGAGGCAGGTAACCGCCCTACGGGTGTTCCCTGGTTGGCAGTACTTTGGAGGGGTGGGGAGTCACTGACGGGCACACCCACCCCTCCGGGGGGGGGGGAAACAGGTGATTGATGGGGGTGCGGGAGGCAAGAGTGTGACGGCTGGAGATACAGGAGAGGATGTTGAAAGATAAGTGAGGAGGTGAATGAAGAGATGGAGGAGGTCACAGAGCGAAACGGGAAGAGAGTAACAGGAGTGAGGGGAGAATGGATGGTGTGAATGAAAGGTTTGGTTGGGGTTTGTTATAGTTAATGATGTTGTTTGGTTAAATTATTGTATTTACAACCTTGTCCTAATAAATGGCCTTTTACGCTTCAACTACAGCGTGGAGTGTAATTATTGCGCGATAGATGAGTCAAACATATAATTTCTCACATTGTACTGGACAGCCTTCGGGAAAATGATAATGAAGCAAGGCACTGGTGATTGCAAGCTAAGGATGGGGCTCGGGAGGCCTGCGAGAAAGGAGGTAGTGAGACAAAGCTGTGTGGCAGCGTGAGGGTGTTGGGGATTGCAAACTAAAGACAGGGCATCTAGATGCTTGGAGAGAAGAGGTAGCAAGGCAAAGCGGTGCGGCAGCGTGAGGGCGCTGGTGATTGCAAACTACGGACGGGGCTCAAGACGCCTGCGAGAGAGGAGGGAACAAGGCAAAGCGGTGCAGGTAGCGTGAGGGCGCTGGTGATTTTGCAAACTTAGGACCGGGCTTGAGATGCCTGCGAGTTGGGAGGGAGGGGAAAAACAGCAGCGCAGGCACGTGCACCAGGCTACAACCCAGCCTTTCTAACTGCGTGTAGCCTGTACAGGGCACGCGTGCCACCAGCTATCTCGCATAAGGAGCTAATTTATTATTATGCTTTAATTTATCTTACTGAAAAGGAATTGCCCTTAAAAATGTTAATGCAATAGCACAAGGGAATAATTCTTTACATGTTATCGTGCAATTTTATTTCCAATATCGTTCGTTTTCAGGTTTTACAAATTTCAAGTAAATGAAATGGTACCTTATTGGGACACTGTCCACTCCTCCACTGCCCGTTCCCCTGCCCTCATCCGCAGAATGTCCGCATGTGCATGTCCGGCATCCTGTCTGTGTTATAGCACGCTACCACCACACTGTATCATACTTCTGCTCTCATAGACAGCGGTCTTCCACTCAGTGACTCCAAAATCCCGCCCACAATTATTTTGAAAATGACCCTGAGCCCGCCTACCAACCAATCAGACTGTGTGCATAATATAGATGTCATGGAAGTTTATTAGCCAGAGAATGAATCCAGGCATTTCATACATTAGACCACGACCATGTAAACTTAGTGATGCTCAGGGTAAAAATCAGCATGCGCTGGTAAACTCCACTCTGTCAGCGAATGGCGGAGGTTTTTTCCAAACGGAGCGCGGACTGCCAAAACTCCGCAAACTCCGCCAGCGGAGCGGAGTTCTCCGCCCACCCTTAATTGTGATGATGAAATCTTGTGAGAAACCCAACACTCACTTCATTCTTTCTTTTGTGATAGAAATGTGTATGAATGGCATGGGATAAAAAGAGGCAGGAGCTACTGAGACCACTGGCTTGTCTCTGATATATACGGTGGGGAAGTACAGATGCGACCTTGGGTGAATGTCCGACTGCTCACCATAGATTGGAGTGATGCAGGCGGAACACAGACGAGCAGAGTAGCGAGGAAGAGGTAACTATAAGTTAGTAAGTTTAGCACTACTTGCACAACATAAGAAAAAAGCCGGAGAAATATCTTGAAGCCAAGAGATCACGAAGCATGGTAGGCCACACCGGAAATGGTGATTCCATTTTTAGTGTGTTTCTCAGAAATAATATAAAAGAAGTATTCATGATTTAATGGACACACTATTTAGCAAAGCTTTTGACTCTGTTCATCGAAGAAGATTGATAGGCAAGCTGATGAGCTAGTTCAGAGACCTGTGGGGGTTATTTGCATTGTGTATTTTGGTTGGAGAAATCCATGATAGTCATGTTAGGATACACAAAAGGGAGAAGCCATGCGAACAAGGGATGTGGAATAAATCACATCAACCTTCCAAACTTTCCTGTACTTGGGTCTCCTACTTGTGCGTCAACTTCCTACATGATCCTTTGTCATTTTCCTTCCCTATTTCGTTTCTTTCTCAACTATACCTCTTGTCTACCAGTTTTCTTACTGCTCCAATTTTTCTATCTCTTTCTATTTTTCCCAATATGTTCTGTTACATCCTAATTTTCAGTTTTTTCTCGAGTACGATAATTGCTGCCATTTAATTTCTTTTTAATTCATCATAAGTAAACAATGGTTATTCTTTCAAATTAATAAAAATATAGCAGTAGTGAAAATGTCACATACTCCTGCATTCCATAGTCAAGTCAAGACAAGTCAAGTGATCTTTATTCGGTCAAATTTGACCATAAAAGACAACGAAGCATAATAAAAACATCCAGTTAAAACATACAAAAATTCTAAAAGCCATGTAAAATCGATACAATACATAATCAACCGTACACGCATCCTCAATCTATCACTAAGCAATTTATGTTTTTCTATCAAGGGGTTTATAGCAAGCCAGTTGACCCCATTAACTCTAGTATTATGGAATATCTGCAAGAGAGTTGTTTACCCTGGCTTGAGTCTCAGCAGATCATGTTGGGTGAGATTGAAGATGGTATTAGTGCTCTGCCCTCTGTGAAAGCAGCAGGTGACGATACAATCCCCCTGGAATTTTATAAGGTATTTAGGGATATTTAAGCATCAGAATTTGCCGATTTGATTACATATGTGGCGGACGGAGGGGACGCGCCTGTAACTTGGGGAATGACTACCATTGTAGTGTTCCTTAAAAAGGGCAAGCCACCGGAGGAAAGGGGCTCGTACCGACCCATTTCATTGATTAATGCAGATGCTAAGGCCTTTCTAAAATTCTGGCAAATCGTCTGGCTCCTCTCATGCATGACTTAGTGTCAGACCAACAGCATGGTTTTGTACCTGGCAGAGATACCACAGCCCATGTCAACACCGCAATAGCGGCCTTTGACGTTACAGGTAAAACTAATGACCAGATTGGTATGATAATGCTTGAAGCCTGGCAGAGATACTACAGCCCATGTCAACACCACAATAGCGGCCTTTGAAGTTACAGGTAAAACTAATGACCAGATTGGTATGATAATGCTTGAAGCCGAGAAGGCTTGAGTAACCTGGGCTAATGGGGGCATTTGGGCTTGGAAGTCGGTTTATCGTACTGGTCCAGACATTACATAAGAAACCTGTAGCTAAAGTTATGTTGAGCAATATTTCTTCACCTTTATTTTCAGTATATAGGGTTACCCGTCAGGGATGTCTACTCTCCTCGCTATATTTTGCTCCATACATCGAGCCATTTATCAAATGTCTACTACAGAACAAGGGTATCTAGACAGTCAACTTAAACGGTATTAACCTTAAGATAACTGCCTATGATGATAACATAGCGTTTTTTTCTACCAAACTGCTGGAAGCCCTAGCGCTCATATAAATAAAGGCAAAGCTTTTTGGAGCCTTCTCTGGATATAAACAGATTCTGTCTAAAAGCCAGATAGTCCTTAATTTCCAATCGTACTCCCCAATCTCAAGGGTAACTGATACAGCTACATATCTAGGCATAAGGTTGAGCAGCCGTGTGAAAGACATCATATCTCTTAACTATGAGTCACTTCTGAAACTCGTGACAGCCAAATTACGGTAGTGGAATCGGCTCCCGCTCAGCATTTTGGGACAGCGCAATATTATTAAAATGAACATACTGCCTAAGTTTATTTCTTTATTATGCTCTACTCCACTTCATGTTCCGGACTCTTTTTTTAGGCGTCTGAAAAGTGTGATTGGCAGCTTCATCTGGGGCTATAGGAGGGCCAGGTGTGCTATAGGCTTCGTTAAACTCACATACAAGCAAGGGGGATTTAAGCTCCCAAAATTTAAATTATACCACTGTGTATCATTCGCTGGACGGATCCAGAGCCTACTGACAGGGCGTGAAGCCAGGCTACTTTCACTGGGATATCAACTTGCACGTGGCCTTGTTATCGGGTATGTACTCCACAAATGAACAGACCCTAACTACTACAAGAGGGTTAGGTTCAAGATAGTCATGGATATAGTACGGATATGGCAGAAAATCCGTAAGAAGTCTTTTTTACCTACATTTCACATGTAAACTCCTTTATGGGGCAATCCAATATTCCCAGACATAATCCATGACAATGTGGGGTAAATATGGGGACGTCGGGGCATCAGCAATCTTGGCCACCTATATGATTACCAGGGGTTTCGGACGTCTGATTCATTGCATGAGGAATATGGGCTTCCACAGCAGTTGTTTTTTAAACACTTACTGGTAAGGGATTACCTACTATATGGGTGTAAGTTGCAAATCGAACAAGAAACATCCGAAATCTTGGTCTATCTATAATAGACCTCTGGTAAAATTTCTATCAGTTTACTCTATCAGAAGTTTATTTCACAGGCACAAGATGGCAGTCTGCAAATACCTTCAAGATGGAGATGGCTTCTCTCTGAAACCACGGCCAATGAAATATAGGAGGCCCTAGCAGTGTTAGATCTGTAAGTGACCTCCGTTAGTCTTAAACTGCAACAATTTAGGACTATCTGGATGCTAAATTACACACCGGAATGTATTTCAAAATGGGCACTGTGCCGAGTTCCTCACAAATCATTAATGTCCGAAATGCAACTGTTATGCAGCGGATTTATCACATATGTTTGTAGATTAGCCTGTGCTACAAAACTTTTGGATTAATTTATATTCACTTCTAGCAGAACACTTAGGGTATGAATTTCAACTAACTAATAAGGAAATCCACTTAGGGTATAAGTAGGGATGTGTGGCCTACTCAGGGTCATTGCTTTCAATCATTATCGTCAGCGCTCGCTTATGCATTGCAAGAGCCTAGATCAACTCTTTGCCACCGACAGTAACAGAATGGTGGGTAATGTTGCAACAAGTCTACGAGTTCGAGGTGGCCTTAGCCAAGGTTAGAGGTCCTAGATCCCTCAAGAAGGTCGAAAGGCAAATCCCAGAACCTGATCTAACATAGATTTATCTATCTCATATACTTTACAAAAAGATCTCTCCCTCTCTCTCTATGTCTTTTTTTTTTTTTCTCTCCACTGTCTGCATTAATATTTATGTCGTTCAGCTAACAATGATGTATATGTATTGTTTTGAACATACTATATTGCAGTATTGAATGCTGGCTCCAGTGGGAAAAAATAAATTAAAAAAAATTATTCAAAAAATACACAATCAACCAATCTGTTTCAAATATTATAGCAGGTCTGTCACAAGATAAAAAACTCAAAATAAGAATCAATCAAGCAGTAAGACATCCTGTAAACATTGCATTGGGAACGGTTTGTTTGTAACAATATGGGAAAGATAACCACTCAGGGGGTCTAACCTTCCATAGATTTCCTATATCTCATCGCAGCTTTGAGAAACAAACTGACCCTGAAAGATACATTGTGGTTGTTTAGTAGCTGAAGATGAAATAGCACTTCTCTACATTTCCGGTACCCTAAAGAATTTAGGAAGGGTTTAAGAAAGTACCGAAACCGAGAATTAAAAAACTTGCAGAAAAACATGAAGTGTAACAATGTTCATCACATGGGCAAGATGGGGCAAGACCCTTCAAAGTGCTGCAATCTTCAGTGGCGGTGCGTCCATTGGGGCGCTGGGGCGTTGCCCCACCAATGCCACATGCCCCCATTTACCCCCATTCATTAACAAAAATGTACGTCTCTAATTTAGATCACTAACGCAGGAATTAGCGTTACTAACGCTAATTCCTGGCCGGCCGCAGGGCCAAGCCCAAGGCGATCAGGAAGCTGAAGGGGGTCGGGCCGCGGCGGCAGCACTCAGTAGTGCGCATGTTCGGTTTTGGGCTGGTCATTTTTACGACCAGCCCGAACATGCGCACTACTAGCCTTCCCCTTAGGAGACCGAGGGTTGCTTCATGCCGCAGCCCCGGTCTCTTAATGGGCGGGGAGTATCCCTGCTCAAGCCAATCCTGGCGCTGCTCCAGCAGCGCCAGGATTGGCTTAGAGGCAGGCAGAGGCACCGCGTTCACACTTCACCGCGCAGTGAGAGACTGGCTGCTGGCATAATAGCCAGGCATTGGGTGCCGCGCGGTGCGTGGGTGGCACTTGGTGAACGTATGGTATGTGGCCAATCACTGTGGCTTATCAAGCCATGCAAAGACAGTGATTGGCCATGTTGTTATGATGATGTCGTCGACACGACACCTCGTGTTCAGTGAATGCCTGCCTGCTAAGTCGACTACTGCTCGTTGTGGTGGCTTGTGCTCAGGTCACCAGATTGATCATCGACATCGCCGTCGTCGTCACGTAAGGTAAGTAAAGTGTGCAATGATTGCGCATAATGCATTTTCTTTTCTGTGAAAAAATGGGATGGGTCCGGCGTTTGGTGTAATAATAATTGGACCGGACGACGTTTTGGTTTTAGGCGACGGCTCTCATTCGTCATCAGGGGCCAGTGTGTCCCTGATATCTATGTCCACCCCTTTTCTCCTTCCTGTGCTCCCAGTCCCACCACATGCTCAGCCTCACAGACAGCTGGAAACTAAAGGACATTAACTAAGGACGGACCCCTGTGCCCTGTGCCCTGTGTCCTTGAGGGGGTGTGGCCCACACACCCGAATGAACATGGCGGGCACCGCGTAGTCGTTGAGCTCCTGCACACGGGCCCTCCCTGTAATCCAGCCTGAATCTCTAGATCCTGCAGCCATCGAGTGCCCAGCATGAGGAAACAGCATGCCTTCCCACTTCAGCACCACAGCGGGTATTGATGTGTGTTGCCACAGACCCTGATGTCTGTGCTTTATGCTGGGCCAGCATAAAGCACAGACATCAGGGTCCGTGGCAACACACATCAATACCCGCTGTGGTGCTGAAGTGGGAAGGCATTCTGTTTCCTCATTGCTTGGGAATAAATGACGGGCAGCTTTGGAAGCTTTAATATCACGCTTCTTCCAGTAGTTACAGCTGTCTTTTACTTAAGAGGTGAGGGAAGGGGTAAAGGTCACCAAAAGGAAAGCGCCTGGCTGTGTTTTAAATAATCAGAACACTTCTGAAGGGGGCTCGGGAAATCTACACCTTGCACATGTTTTATGGAGTCTGGTGGTTGTTTTAAAATGGACGCTGGGACCCAGATGTCCCCTCCGCCTCCCCGTAACCCAGCGCTGGAGAGTGGCACAGTAAAATGCATTGTTTCCTGAAACGCCAAGGCACCGAAAACACTGCGAGTTCCCATGCTCTGAGCCGGGGGAGGCCCAGCCGGGCCGGGCTGGTGCTGCAGTCAGGAGAGCCGGGGCAGCTGGCTTGTTAGAGAACACACAACTGGTCTTCTAAGCAGCACAACTGCACTGAGGCATTTCGTATTTGAGAGTCGAAGAAATCAATTTCATAAGGGATTAAAAACACATCAGAGTAAACATTGCTCTTCGCTCGCGGCTAGGGGATTTGTCGACGCACATTTATCAAAAGTGATTGAAGTGGGTGATTGTGGGCGTCGGACGGTGCAGTCTGGCACCCACTCCACACTGCCAACATGGCAGTCAGGATTGGCCCTGTGATACTAGCTGCAGTTTTCAGTTTAGCCTGAGTAGGGCCAGGATGGAGGTGCCTGTGGCAGTGTTCTTGAGAGTGCACAACCCGCGGTGGCCCAGAGGTGTGTACCAGAGGCCTGTGGTGTGTGCAGTCCAGTGGTTGCTCTGTGCTGCCTAGAAGACGTGCAGCACCAGACACAGTGTGCATAAATTGATTGAGACCCCATTGATTGCACAGATGTCGCCGGGGCTTCTGCAGCAGAACGTGGGCAACTGTGGAGATGGGCATGTCTGGGTGCCTGCAGACTGGTGAGAGGAGTACATGCCTATGATCAAGCCGGCTGCTGCATCAGAGGGCAGCCCAGCTGTCGAACTCAGCCCCCGGTAAGGATACTCCTCTGATCTGCATGCTCCCATTCCCCGGGGTGGCCTAGGCCTCTGGCGGGGTGGTGGGGCACAGGGTGCACGCTCCCTGGACGATTGCTGCTGCGGTCCGTGCTGTTGGGGCCTGTATGTAGGGTCCGCCCCTGCACATTATCCTCAGGGCACTGCTTGGCCTGGACACTGGCCCCCTCAATGTTTTAAGTGGGGGAAAGGAACCCCCGAACACCAGCTAAATCACAGTAGGCCATCTGTACTTTATCCTGAGCTATTCTGTGGCCTGGCACTTCTTCCTCCCTCCCACCTGACACTGACACACTAACATCTTTCGCGGTGAATGTGGGCCTGGGTGATGGCTTGACTGCATACATAGCACGGCAGTGCACTCAAAGCCTCAGAGTGCTGTACTCGAAAATATTTGGGTCTACAGTCTCTGCCTACGTGAACTCAATTTGTATATAGGCCTTGCAGACCGCAGTGTGAAGCCTGCAGGACCACAGACCCACGCCTCTGCACCTGGGACTGCCCGTGGGCAGTCCCAGGTGCAGTTAAAAGAATCGCAGACTTTAACGTTCAAGTTATTGCAAAGTTTGCTGCTCTTAAAGACAGACGTGCTGATTTTATCTACAAAAAGTGAACAATATGTTGAATGCTGCTAGTTTGCGACCTGTTTAGTTGTTTGTTAAATAAAAAACATCTGTGAGGTACTCAGAAATGCATTGTATCTCGAAGTCTGTTATGAAGCTCTGTGGTTATACTGAATAAGCAGCTACCTATGTTATATGACTTCTCTTTATTAATGTAATAACTGCACTTTCACAATTGCTTTATTAACCTTCCTGCTTTCTCAAATTTGCTTGAAAATGCACCATTTGCCCACTCTTTTTTCAAAATTTTCTCGGGGGGAGAACCCCCCCAAATTCCCCTTAGGTTGTTCAGGCTCGCTCGCTCGCTACGGTGCAGTATGACAATTATTTTACGTCTCACCACTTTGAAATGTCACCGGCCGCCACTGGCAATCTTCCCAAAAGCACGAAAGCCGCCAGACCGTTTCTGATCTGAAGCGGAACAGGAGGGACCTCTCCCAGTGTGTGAGATCCAGGGTCGGGTGCAGTACAGGTTCAGCAGCCCCACACAGAGCTCTTACTTAAGTCAATGTGCAATCTCTTTGTCTTGCAGAGCACTGAAAAATGGCACTTGACCTTTAGTTTATCATCCCTTTTAATACTCGAGGGGGCCGTGAAAAATCCCATCACGCAAAATGTTTTTGAAACATAATTCAGCCATGGAATTGTACAACCCTTGTCAAAACTGAGACAGTGGTTGATAATATTTCTGCACAGACAGGCATCAGGGTTAAGCCACACACTAACCCACAAAAGCAAAGGAGCCAAGTTTACTTTATCTGATATATACTGTAGGTTTAGCTCCGAGTGCATGATGAAGTTTGAGCTGGAGGGAGGGAAATAGAGTAGCCTCCGATAAATACGATTTTCCTCTGCTTGGAGGGAGAAAGCATTAAGGTTTTCCCAGAGCCCTGCACCATATAAGGCTGTGGAAACACTGAGGGGAATTTTTACAAGTTAAGTGGTGAAGCGTGTCGTTAAGCCAAGAAGGCTATTTACAAGATTATGGTGCAGCCCTGCATTTCCCCCTGTGCTGGCGCTAAATTTAGCTGCCTAACGCCAACGCAGGCACCCTTGCACCATAATGCAAGGGTGTCTGCGTTGCAGGGGAAGATTGTTTATGTGCAGGAAGGTGTCCCTTCCTGCACATAAACACTCTTTAAATGCTGTTTTGTAACTTCTGTGTGTGCTGCTCAATGCAACACACATAGAAGTTGCAAAAATATTTCTTTTAAAAATGATTGTTTATGTGCAAGAAGGGACACCTTCCTGTACATAAAAAATCATTGGTGTTTTGCTGTTTCTGGGCGTTTTCCCTGTGGGCCGTAAGGGTGGGGGCCGGTTTTCGAGTGGTGGGGGCCGGTTTTGTTACAGGGGGCAGGTTTTGCAGCAGTGCTGCAATTTCAGCCCCCCTGTAATAAAAGCGGCAGCAGTGGTGGTAAAGCGGCAGGCAACAGTGCTAATGCAGCAGCACTGCTTCTCAATAGCAACTCCCATTCACCCCCCTCTCCCCAGTGAGGTGAATTGCCAGGGCTGCTTTGTGTTCCCAGTCCGGCCCTGAATCCAGCAGAGAGCCCCAGGATGCTACCGCAAACAAACCAGGCAGAATTTACAACAAAAGGGTGAGAGGCAGCACACAAAACATAGGACCGGGCTGAGGGAGGAGCTAATTGTGGAACTTAGAGGAATTGAAAGTGAGGACAATTACAAAAATGTGGGACGAATATGAACGCAAACTAGTGTGAAACAGCAAACCTAATGCAACTAACATGCTGCCAGACAAAGTCTAGAAGTAATGTGCCGTCTTACATTTGGATCTATTACCATTATCCCTGAAATGACTACAGATCTAAGAAGGGATTGACTGATAATAATTAGTCAGCTACAAGTCTACTATTTCCATTCACTTCCGTTTCCAGTGACCTGTTTTCTTTATTTCCAACCACCGTGTATGTAATGCTTTGTTGTCTGACTGACAGTACTCACCCCCAAATAGTACTACCCCCAAATACTCAACTCCAAATAGTGTGCAATGCCCGGGAACAAATACTTGTTTCAGACTTGAACAGATAATATCTCTGAAACGATTTCACCATTTTTAGAGCACGGTAAAATCTGCAGGTACCCCTCAGACATGTTGCATCTTTTCTAGGTCATCATATATTGTAACTGGCCTCCGTCGATATGGGATTCATGGATTTCCTCAACTTCATACTCTGGTGACCCACCTGTTAGAACTGGGGAATCCTTACTAACTGAAACAGAAATAGCTGGTTTTCCTACATAGAATACCGAGTTAGGGTAAGGACAAATGCATGGCTGATATTCCCACCTTCTCTGAAACTGTGAATGAACTTACAAATCAGGGAATACATTTATTGTGAGATCCAGGAATGGTTAGATAATTAATTAGTGGCTAGCCAAATCCTCACCCCTCTCCGATAGCCAACTGCTTTTCTGCAATGTTTACTAGCAAAATGTTCAATGTTGCTTTTGCCTGCAGCAAATGTTGGTTTGAAGCCTTCTGTATGTTTTTGCAGGAGGACATTCACAGAGGCAAGAGTGAAGGTCATGACTTTCTGTGGTAGCATCTGAGGATGATGGCAATACTACCAGCGAATTTTTGGTCAGCCCATTGCTTACAATTGGTTGTTTTTCTTGTCAATCTTATTTGCTTGCTTCTGTGACTGACTCTGGCAAGGACAGGTGGCAGGGTGGTCAGAGCTGCCTAAGATCACAAAGGGAGTCAGAGATGAAAAGGGATCCAATGGGGAAGCTTGGCAGAATAAAGCAATAAAGTCAAAGCTCAGAAAGAACAGGCACTCATGAGGAAATTCTGCATTCAGAATAACTAACACCCAAGTGCAAAACGTGTAGAACAACATTAACAATAAAACGGATGTGGGGTAAAGCACTCTGGGGCTCCAAGAGGTAAGACTGAAGCCCAGTAAGTACCTCACCCACAATTGCTGTTACATATACTGACTTCAAATACCCATATATTGGATATATGATATACATGCAAAGGCAGAGGCTGTGGAGCTGATGCTTATGGTGATGTTATAAAAATAACATAAAGGCAATACTCACAGTGGACAAGAAACACCACCTACTTTGTCAGCTGTGCCCATGAATCCTGGCGATCAAACAGGAACAGGCAAGATGGTAACAGCAAGGGTAGAGAACCTAACTACAGAGCCACAATAGACAAGGAGATAGCAAGGAGGAGTGCTTAACAGGAAAGAAGGGAAAACAAAGGGCACATTTGGGAGACAGCAAGTAACAAACCACACAAGGGAAATAGAAGCTAAGACAGCAGGATTAGGAAGGTAGCAATTTAGAAACTGGAACTAAGGTAAAGGGAAAGAAAGGCAGCGGCTGGGGAAAAGGTAACAACGGAAAGAGCGAATGTTCATGGGGATAAGGTTGCACTAAAATAGTGCTAACTCAGTACTCAGTAATCACGGTAGTACCAAAGGCAGTGCTAGTTCAAGGAACAAAGAAAAGCTAAGTCTCACGAATCTTCTAGAAACAAGGATAGCAAAAGCTCAGGAACTCGGGAAACAATTAATTGGTCGATTAGGAACACTGCTACAATGACCAATACTGGTCTGAAGGACATTGGAACTTAAAAGAGCTCACTGTGATCACATGCCGCAGTTGTGAGCAAAGTAACACCGGCCAGCCACAAGTGTGCTGAATTCCTCCACACAACCTTGGCCTGCAGGCATGGAGAGGAAGAAGGGAGAGGGAATTCTAGGTATTGGAGTTTTTACAAAAGCAGGCTAGCTTCCACAAACCCCAGCATGGAACCAGAATAAATAGTAATTTCAGAATAGTGTCTGAGAGGCTGGAGGTCAGTATATGGGTATTGCAGAAGGTCTGGAAGGTTACTTACACACTGTAAGGTTCCTCAGGTAAGCCCCCTGGTGGTGGGCACAAGAGCACAGGGAGCAACGCGTGACAGCTTCCTATTGTGTGGATTCTCATGTTTCTTCCCTGGAGCATAGCTTCTTTGCCATGCTTCTGATAGGCCATCTTGTATATTTTCCCTGCTTGGATTAGTGGAAATACTTTTTTCTTATTTTTTGAGCACTCCATGCAGGTGCACATTTTTTCTTGCTCTCTCCCTCGTATGCCTCCTTTCCACTCAAGGTCTGCCTCGCTCTTCATGTTGCTCCACCTCCACCCCAACTGGTCTGATGCTCACCAGGCCCTCAGGCCCTCTGCATCCTGCTCATTTTTCTCTCTTTTTATTTTACGTTATGCTTGGATGTAGGTTACATGCTTGCTCCATAACAGGGCACAAACTCCCTCACATCAATGAGTCCTAGCAAGGCCAAAAACAGTTTGGTGCTGTTTTTTTTAATGTTCAGGGGGAATGTGGCCTTGCGCTATGAGCTGAGTGGTTCCTATTGGAGCAGGAATAAGCCTAATTTGCATATATTTGTTTTTTGTTTAGAGTGAGAAAAAATTATGCACTGGAATGTGGCCCAGAATGATTAGCAGTAGATGAGATTAAGTAAAACATTTCACCCATTATTTGGTTGTTTATTCGCTGTGATATTCCTTAAGTGGGAAATGTACAGCCAGATGTTTGTACTGTGACTGATGTACCATAGGACTCAAGCTACACCTAACAGATGAGGCCCAACAAATCGCAAAGCAGTCTAGGGTCACTTTAGTTCCCCTTCAGAGTGAATGAGGCCTCGCAGTTCAGTCTGGACTGTTCCTATTGTGATAGGACCAAGTCTGCTTTAACAAAGAGTGGTACCTGTCTGGAATGGTACAATGAGCTACAAAATACATGGACTGAAGTAAGGGATAGAGCATTTTCCAGTGGCTGGTATTAATTCAAGTTTTTGATTTTCTCTGGGATGACAAAGTGCCATTGTTGTCTGCCTTGTATGTACTTGTCAAGAGTAGTTCATCCAGCCTCTCAGGATTGGTTTGACACTCAGTTTGGTCCACCTCTCAACATCCTCAATTCCATTTGCCATAACAGCACAGAAGATTGAGGTGATCAAGTGAAGGAAGGGAACAGCAGGGAAGGAGACCTAAAAAGAAATAAAACAGCATAAGCAAACCATACAACCGGTATGCCTCTTCTCTCTCAGGTATATCTTTCTATATCTTATCAGAGCCTAATTTAACTGTAACAAAAGATAACTTTAAATGGAAATTGTTGGAAGAACGAATTTCAGTCTATCATGACCTTCCTTTTCTCTAAAACATACTTCAAGTAAGTGTGCTGAAATCAGGACAAAAATGTTAATACCAAAACCCTATCAATAGTGAGATCTTCTTTATATATATATATATCTATATATATATATATATATATATATATATAAATATATATATATGTATATATATATATACAACTTAATATATACCCACTGATAAAACATATTAGCCTTGCCTCACAGGGGAAAGAACCAAACCACCGTATCTCTAGTAACTCTGTTAAGAATGGAAAGAAAAACCTTAATGAGCAGTCATTCATTGGTTTTTGCACATATTAAGATCATACCGTAAAAGAAACATGATCCAATTCTGCACACACATTGCTTGATCTGGTAATCTTGTAGTTGCAACGTATTATTCCATGGCAATCTAGATACTACACCCAATGGTTATAAGTAGTGAAACTCCACGTTTCCAGATTTCATCTGCTGTTTCCAAATCACAGTGTAATGTCTTTTACACAGAAATACTATGTTGGATTATTTGCATCTGATCAAATTTCCTCCATTGAGTGTAATGCCTCCACAGTACTCACAGTAAGAAAACAGTCAAGTGAACTGGTCTTTCCAAACACCTTTATATGAAGCAGCTTTACCATGCCCTGCCAGGAATCACATACATCCACATTGCCCCATAACGAACTCCGCACTCAGGAAGCTATGAATGTCATAGCTCTTTGGCAAATCACCCTAATGCAGAGCATTGTGGTATTAAGGTGTGCTGTCCCTTTGCTATGAGATTTAAAGCCATGAAGTCTTTGATGGATGAGCACTCCTCCTTTCTCTCGGTGGGGTGGATTTGGTTCAGTGAGGTGAGGTAGTCCATCAGCTGTGAGAGTCTGCATTGCCTTCCCTGGCACTGATAGGACATTTGATGTCAATGAGCTACTGGCTGTGCCATGGTGCCTTGTGTGGAGTAACGCTGCATGGTTTTAAGTGTCCAATGTTCATTGAAGAGTGCAGCTGAAGTGAAGTGATTTAAGATGTTTTCAACATAAATGATGGGATCAAATGAGACTGCCAGTGCTGTTTGGTTATTCTGAAGTGTGTTTAGATGGTTGTTCTTGTAGGAACTGCACAATATCTACCGTCTTTTGTTGGCCTTGATTTATCGGAGAGGTGTATGTCAGGTTCATTGTTATGATAGACAGGTCTGTCCAGTGAAGATGCAATGAGGGTGGCAGGTGATGCTGGTGATCGACGTGCAAATGACTTCCAAGGTGTTATGCTTGCCATGGACTAACTACATGATGAGCTGTGTATTATGGGCAATGGCTATTCCGTCAAGGAAGGTATCTTTCAAAGTCTTCATAGATGCATTGCCTGGGAGGTTGAAGTCATTGCTGTAGATGTTGGTTGCAGAATTGGAGTAGATTGCTGTGAGGAGGTCAAGCATTTAGTTGTTTAATGCAGTATGTATTAAGAGTGTGGTCTTTTGTCTCCAGTAAATCCATGGGGTAAATATGTTGTTGAAGAACAATTATAATTGGCTAGAGGGTCACAATCATTTTTTGGGGTCATTGACAGTAGACAAATCAGAGCACATTTGTAGTCTGGATATAATTATTGATCTGAACTATGAGCTTAGCATTCCCCGTCTCATCAATTTCTTTTGATACCAAAAACATCACAGTGTATTAGTATTTCTATTTATTAACTTGCAGAGCATTTCAAACAGAAATGCTGTACAGAGATTACATTACGGCGTACATAAGAATCTAGCGGGAATGAAACCAATCAGAAGTGTTAATGAGAAAGGGAAGCAAGTGAAACATTACAAAATGAGGACAGCAATTACAATTATTATTCATTAGAGTAAAGGGAGTGATAGCGAAGCATTATGTGCTAATTATATAGACTATGAGGTCAGTGAAGAAGGCTGGCTCTTATGAGGATGGAGGAGTTTTTATGGATGTTTTGAAGTTACTTAGGGAGGAGGCAAATCTGAAGCACAGGAGTTAGGGCCTGATTTAGAGTTTGGCAGATGGGATACTCCGACACAAACGTGACGGATATCCCATCCGGCCCATTAAAAGAGCATTTAATCGTGTGGCACTTGTAATGAGTGGACAGGATATCCTTCACATTTGTGATGGAGTATCCTATCCACCAAACTCTAAATAAGGCCCTTAGTGAAGTGTTGCTCTGTTTGTAATAGGGAGTCAGTCAGCATGTAGCAAGTGAATGTGTAAGGCTACAGATAGATTTTAAAATGAGAATGAGACTTCTAGAGGGATCTGTGATACATTCTGTTGATGTTTGTAGTGGGAGAGGTGCGGTTAGGAAGGTTAAGCCCCATGCAAGTCACAAGCATTATCCATTTTAAGGGCTTGAAGGAGTAGTTGGACAAATATCGAAGGCTGATGTATAAGGCAAGCTTGCTGAAACCTAGAGTAGTAATGAGAGTCTTGGTCAAATGCATTGTGAACTTTAGTGACTTTTGTAAGTGTTTAGCTGGTGGGACCAGAGGTGGCAATTGAAGCGATGAAGGATGACAGCCTCAGTTTGCTAGGAGATTACCAGTGAGGTTGCGTTATGCGGGAAGTAGATTGTAGATGTATTTTTGATTGTATTGGGTAAGGGATCTAGATGATGTCAATCATGGGTCATTTAGACATTATGCAATATGTAGTTAGATGACGGTTGCACACCCTGTGTTGTTGAGATTTTCTGGCGAAAAGTAATTTTGTTTACTCCTCTTAGGTGCTCATGAATATCACCTCCTGATCCATGAGGTGTGGGGTACAATTGCAAACATAACGCCCTCCGACAGGGAGAACGCGGTTTCAATGAGCACTCTTGGCGACGTGGTTGTCGCTTTAAAATTTTCATCCACTTCAATCAATAAACTTTACATGTTATTCAGTTCTTAAATTCCATTATTTTGAGTTTTCATCTTTATATTTTACTTCATGTGTTCATCAAAGTTCGATTCATATGATTCTTCTCATATGCATGTCAATGACAGAATCAATCATCACATTACATAGGTACCCCAATGCATTTCGGACAACTGTCCTTCGTCAGGGGGATGAATCCTGTAGTAATGTCGTTGTGTTCCTACTCTGAAATCTTGACGAAAAATCTACATTTTCCCGTTCAGCACCAGCTCTGCACCTGAACTCCACAGGCTAGGTAAAATTGGTCTGACTGTTGTGGTCTGATCCTGGGGCTCGCATGACCATACCCCTATAAGGGTTCCAAGTAACTCGACCTGCAAATGACCGAATGTCATGAGTGCATTTTGCTATTGACCACAATGTTATTTTGCCTATGTATTTTACTGCACTGATTTAATATTGCTTCATAAATCTATTACTCCGGTTATATGTATGATATCCAGTTTGTTTTGGTGCCTAAATTAAGATAAAATACACTCTATTTTTATAAATTGGTGTCGGATTTCCTTTGAGTCGTGTCAATTACTTATCGTCCATGTTGGTACTCTGAAATGCTTAACACATGTTCTTCTAGTAAAGCCTGACTGCTCTTTGTCACTCTACTAGGACTAAGCTAAGGATTTTTTAGTGTGAATCCATGGACCATCTTTGGGGAATTGTGGTAATGTTACATGGTAAGGCCTCCCAGCAATACTACACAAAATTCCACTTTCATACTCCATTCTTCTTTAGTTTTAAGTTTCATTCATTACCCTCCCTTCTCCAGTACAATCCCTACCTAATTTAAAGTATTATATGCCATTGGTATTCATGTCAGTCTTAGGGTAGTCGTTCTTCATTCTTTTTGCCTTACTCCTCTTGTTTATTGCTGAATTCATTTGTGTTGTCTTTAGGACTCTGTGCACTTTAAAGGGTATGTTCTCTCTTCTTTAAACATGGTGAAATTGGATTGCACTCAATTGGCACATTTAAATTATTTGTAAGTCCTTAGTAAAGTGGTAATACGTGTACCCAGGGCCGGTAAATTAAATGCTACTAGTGGGCAGGGACGTAGCTTAGAAATTTAGATACAGGGGTGTGAATCTCAAATTCCCCAACTAAAAAGCATTGGGCCGCAGGCTTGGGGGTGAGATGGCCAAGGTTTGGGTTGAACTGTTTCCATGAAATACATGGTCAATACTGATTTGCATTAGGATGGCCTCTCTCTAGAGGTGCACAGTGGGTGAAAAATGAATGGTTGTAATGCTATCCCGAGTGATTGACGCTGGTTAGACTATTCACAAGCATTCATTCCATTAACTATTGGGGGGCCGATTCCAATTCGGGCCGGAAAACATACCGACCGACTCGGTACGGGAATGTTGTCCGACCGACACGTACCGGCGCTGCCCGATCCGCGTAGTACGATGAAATGCATGTGAATCATGACCGACTCGTACGGAACACAAGCCGAACGACCGAACCGCACGGAAACAAGCTATCCGGCCGGGAAACTACGCGAATCGAACCGACCGACACGCACCAGGAATGAACCCGACCGAAACGTACCCGCGAACTCCGACCAGCGCAGTACGATGCAATGCGTGGAAAACCAGACCGAGTCGCACGGAGCCCAAGCCGTACGACCGACACGCATACAAAACCCAGCCGAAGCAACCCAATAATCCACGACCGACGCGTACGCCGCACATGAAACCCAGCAGGAACCCAGCTTGAAAGACTCGGAGAAGCCCGCACGAGCCAACTGCAGCGTCCTACTCGGTCAGTAGAACGTCTCCTACATGCCTAAAAAACTCAAAGGAAAAAATCCAAAAAAAAGGGCCAAACAAGCAGTGACAAAGTCAATAAATACAGGGGGAAAAAACATGGAACAAGGACACACCCACAACTCCACCCATATAAAGGCCACAAATCCCTACCATGATCCTTTGCAAATTCAACTGACCTGCCAGCACAGAACACCATCAGCCAGCAACCACAGACACACTCACAACTCATCCATCACACAAGCCACACACCATTAGCACCTCACAAATAGCACCCTCACATACACCCAGTAAAACCTACACTCACCCACCCTCACTTGCACACTCACACACACATCAATCCCCACCACTACCCATCACCATGCCCCCAAAGAAGAATCCAAAGTTCCTAGACAGTGAATTGGAAGTCCTGGTAGATGAGATCCTCAGGGTAGAGCCACAGTTGTTTGGTACATTGGTCCAACAGACCCCCATGTCGCAGAAAACCAAGATGTGAGAGAGGATCGTCGACAGGGTGAACGCACAATCACCATGTTTGCGCACAAAGGAAGACATCCAGAACAGGTGGTATGATGTGCGCAGGAGGGTCAAGGACCTACTCAAGAAGGATTACGCCGTGAGTCAGCGCACCGGCAGTGGCCCTCCTGCCAAACCACTATACCTCAGGCCCTGGGACAAGGTGCGGGCCATCCTACCACCAGTGAGCGTATATGGACTATCAAACATCCCAGAGCCTGGTGAGTACACAACCAATATACCCAATATTGTGTGACAATACACACACATCACTGTCAAGGGGATAGTCAAACCATGCACCCTTAGCAAATCCACAGCAACCAAAAGATAATCATCCCAAGATGTGTATGTTAGTCAGATAAACACAATACATGCCATCTCATAGTGACATGTAACTGTGTCATGACATGGACAAACCTAACAACAAATAGAGCAAGGCAGTGGCACAAATATAACCAACAAACACAGTCAGATATTTTGCCACCACTAGAACACCACCTCACAGGGAAGCTCACTGAAAGGAAGGAATTCTGTGTATGCTGGTGAAGTGAGTGTAGGCAATAGCATGATGTGAGTTGTAGTCACAGATATTGGTCACCCTCACAATTTGCCCATCAACACCACTCTGAACCATGCTCACATCACAGGGAGTGGAAAAGAACTGACAAGATGGCTGACACTGGGTACTGCTGTGGGGAGCACAAGGCCCTGCTGGGAACTGTGCACCAACCAACAGCAGGACACCACTGACTGACATCCTGAAAGCCAACTTGCACTCCCTGCAATGGAAGCACGTTCCATGGTGGGATATCTGGCTGGGTGGGAAGGAGGACTGACAGCTCTGACCATAGTTACCAGCAGCTTTTCTCACACACCCCCTTAACACAAACTCCACACAACTCACCTGGGAGAATGCATTGCCTCACACTCTAATTAAGTATCCCACAAAGAACTACCACACTGGGTTATGCTGTGTGAAGCATAGGGACACTTTTGGGACTTGTAGCCAAACAAACGCCAGGACAACACTGTCAGCCATCCTGTCAGCACAGGCACACTAACCCACAGGGAAGCAGAGTCAAAAGGAAGGAAGTATGGGCATGCTGGGAAGGGGGTGTAGGCAATAGCATGATGGGAGTGGTAGTCACAGCTCAACATCCCCCACCCACATGGCCCAGCAAGCTCACACTGAAGCATGCACACCTCACAGGGAGTGAAAAGCCACTTCAAAGATGTCTGACAATGGTGCTCTGTTGTGGGGAGCACAAGGCCCTGCTGGGAACTGTGCACCAACCAACAGCAGGACACAACTGACTGACATCCTGAAAGCCAACTTGCACTCCCTGCAATGGAAGCACGTTCCATGGTGGGATATCTGGCTGGGTGGGAAGGAGGACTGACAGCTCTGACCATAGTTACCAGCAGCTTTTCTCACACACCCCCTTAACACAAACTCCACACAACTCACCTGGGAGAATGCATTGCCTCACACTCTAATTAAATATCCACAAAGAACTACCACACTGGGTTATGCTGTGTGAAGCATAGGGACACTTTTGGGACTTGTAGCCAAACAAACGCCAGGACAACACTGTCAGCCATCCTGTCAGCACAGGCACACTACCCCACAGGGAAGCAGAGTCAAAAGGAAGGAAGTATGGGCATGCTGGGAAGGGGGTGTAGGCAATAGCATGATGGGAGTGGTAGTCACAGCTCAACATCCCCCACCCACATGGCCCAGAAAGCTCACACTGAAGCATGCACACCTCACAGGGAGTGAAAAGCCACTTCAAATATGTCTGACACTGCCCTCAGCTGTGGGGAGCACAAGGCCCTGCTGGGAACTGTGCACCAACAAACAACAGGACCACACTGTCAGCCATCTTGCCATTGCTGTCACACTCACACACAGTGAAGTCCACTCAAAAGGAAGGAAGTATGGGCATGCTGGGAAGGGGGGGTAGGCAATAGCATGATGGGAGTGGTAGTCACAGATATTGGTCACCCTCACAATTGGCCCATCAACACCACTCTGAACGATACTCACATCACAGGGAGTGGAAAAGAACTGACAAGATGGCTGACACTGGGTACTGCTGTGGGGAGCACAAGGCCCTGCTGGGAACTGGGCACCAACCAACAGCAGGACACCACTGACTGACATCCTGAGAGTCAACCTGCACCCACTGCAAGGGTGGCATGCTTCATGGTGGGATAACTGGGCTGGGGGGTGAAGGAGGTCCGGATGTCAACCAAATACCACCAATGCTGGTCATGCACACAACTCAACATCCACATTGAAATGCATCAGGTTGGCAGGACAATGAGCCACACCAATATCAACCTCTGACTGTGACAACTTAGGACAATGCAATGTACAGGACCGCATTCAGAGGTACAGTCACAACTGTCATGTGTTTGAACCATTGATGCCTGCAGAAACATAACATACATTGTGTGTCTCTTCCAAAAACAGGTGATGATGGGGAAACAGCAGCAGATGAGGAGGAGTCCCTGTCCCAGGCTCCGGGGGACCCTGAGCTCTCTGGTGTGGAACTGCCTCTGCCCTCATCGGATGGCGAAGACCAACCTGGCACCTCCGGTGTGAGACATCATGCAGCACCAGCAGGACCACCATCTACACCCCCTGCACCCATTCCTCCAACATCTGCCAATACACAGACCACCCCGCCGACACGGACAGACCAAGGACACTGAATGACAACAGCACAGGGACCACAGCCCACCGTGAAGCAACGGACAACAACCACAGTACCAAACCACAAGGGGGCCTAGGGTCACCTGTGCGTGCCACGGCAGCTCCCGCACGTGTGGCCAGGGGTGGTGGGAGGGGTGGTAGGCAGAGGTCGCTATTTGCAGAGGGGTCTGGACTGCATGATGACCCACAACTGGCACGCATTGCTGATGCGTACCAGAATAGCACCGGAGAGGTCAGCCAGGTAGTGGGGATCCTCAAGGACATTCAACAGCAGCAGGCTGCCCATCATGCCCGCTTGGACTCCCACATGTCCCGTGTGGAGACACACATGTCTGGCATGGAGTCCAAGTGGGACACATTGGAAAGAACTGACAGCGGTGCAGAGGGACATATTGACATGCCTCTGCCAGATTAGCACCAACATGTCCACACCTCCCTGTGTGCCCACAACATCTGGTGCCGCAACAACTGCCACAGGGAGGGAGGATGACTCTGGTGGAGAGTCCTCTGCACCGCAGCGGCCTGCACGTGAGGGTCCCCCCAGAAAGAAGAGGGGTCGTCCGAGGAAGGACAACTGAGAGGCCGATGGCCATGTACATCCCCCAGGAACCCAACACCTGTTCTGGAAATTCTCCTTTGTGTGCAAACTGTTCACCCTGTCGAATGAAACCCAACTCTCCCACATGACATGGGGAGTTTAAGTTGGACTAATGTATCAGATGACTGTGGACTTTACTCAGGACATTTCTGCTACCAACACTTCCAACTCATCTGGGAACTTTGGATTCCAATACCAATGTACAGCACCCACCATCCTGTGCACTATCCTCACACATGTATGTAAATAAACTCACTAATACACCATACTTGCCTCTGTTGTGATTCCAACGTTGTTTTTGTCATGGAGATGATGATCTGCTAAATGACACTGTGCATGCTAACTGCCACAGCAAGTTCAACACCGTCATGTGAGTCATGGCGACGTGACACATATGAGGGAGACACACCACTAGGGCTACACAACACATAGACACCAGGGCCATCTGACTCAACGCCTACACTGATGTTGCCAGGAAATACAGTGGAATGCACAGACACCACACCTATTCAGAGTCTGTGTTAACTAGCCCACAGGTGCAGTAAGCAAATGTCAGTCAGATGTGTGACCACAGACAACGCACATCCCAAAGTGAAGCACAGGTTTATTACACATTTGTAACATGTTGTTTCCACTACAAATGCAAGGTAATCCCACGTGGCAGTGGCCACACAGTCAACAAGTGTAGAAGAAATAAAGTCCAGGGATGTGTGGCACATCACCTGTAGGGAAACGACTGCTGCCACCCTGAAAGCTGAATCATGGTGTCGGGGATCCGAGTTGACCAAACAACTCTGAAAGCACCCTGTGAAGGACAGACATGACACACGGTCAAAAGCACTGAAGAACAGGACAGAACTGCAATACTCATGCCCAATACATGTCACAAGATACCTACACAAAACCAAGTTAGCATGTCAACACTGTTGGGGAGTACAGACTACCTGTAAGGACACATCGCTGCATGCATCCAGTCAAGTAGCACATGGCCACACTCAAACAGCACCAGAGCACCACCCACACATATATTGCAAACTCACATCATTGACATGACATCTCTGGATACTCACATTCAGCTGAAGAAGTTGGTGATGAGCTGTGTGCGGACATCACCCTCATCATCATCATCATCACTGGCATCGTGGCCCAGGCCAGGATCCTCCACAGGTGGCGGATGTTGGTCATCATCATCCAGGATGAGAGGCAACTCCTTCCGCACTGCCAGGTTGTGTAGCATGCAGCAGACGATGACAATCTTGCACACCTTTGCTGGGGCATATGGGAGGGCCCCTCCTGTCTTGTCTAGGCAGCGGAAGTGGCTCTTCAGGAGACCAAATGTCCGCTCGATCACTCTCCTGGTCCGACCATGGGCCTCATTGTAGCGCATCTGGGCTGGTGTCACAGGGTTCCTGAGGGGTATCAGCAACCACGGCATGTTGGGGTATCCGGAGTCACCTACATACAGACAATTGCACATTAGCTGAGTTGGAAAAGAGGGCGGAATACAACATAGCAGAACACACACAATGGTACAAAGTCAGTACACACCGACAAGCCAGGCACGCTAGTTCTGCATCTGTGACATCATCCTCGGGATGCGACTACTCCTCATCACGTAGGCATCGTGTGCCGAACCGGGGAAACGGGCACACACATGTGAGATGCTCATATCTGCAAGACATACCACCAGAGCATTGATCGAATGGTAATGTTTCCTGTTCCTGAATGCCTGCTCATGTGCCTGTGGTGGTACCAAAGCCACATGTGTCCCATCAATGGAGCCAATGACATGTGGCATCCTCCCCAAGGCATAGAAGTCACTCTTGACGTCAGTGAGTTGTTGACGTTTAGGGAAATAGATGTACTGGTTCAGGTATCTCAACATTGCCTCCAAAACATCGCGTAGCACACGGCTGAACATGGTCTGTGACATCCCACCAGCAGACGCCACAGTGTGTTGAAAGGTACCGGTGGCAAAGAAGTGTAGGGCTGCCATCACCTTCACCTTGGGGGTCAGCGCTGTAGGGTATGGCCGGCCAGGTTGCAAATGTGGGGCCAACCGCACCGCCAATTCCTCAATCAGCGCCCTGTTGAAGCGGTACCGTCGGATGCAGTCATGTTCAACCATCGTTGCAAGGTCAGGGAATGGTCTATGGACAGCTGGTGCCCTGCAGTGCATAGGTGAAGAAAGAAAGATTGTCAGTCACCCCACATATGTGCCATTGACCATACTCAATATCACATGATACATCATTACGAGACACAAGTACCTGATGTGTGTGCCGTTCTTTATGGACATATATGGCACCTACATGGCCAACATCTAACATCACAGTTCAACATGTGGTGACAACAAGTTCCAGGTTGTGCTATGGGAAATCATTAGGCTGTGTCACAGTACCCATTTACTGCTGTCACGTTCCAAACACACACCACAGTGACATGTCAGGACAGATGTGCCACAGGCATCACAGCTCATTGACAGGTAGATTCCCAGGGACCCTGTATTGCCACATGGACACTGGCATGACATGGCGTATCATGTACACGTCAGCAAAACAACCATGACTCCCACAGGTAGTGGCCCCTGTTGCCTCTGCAGGACAGACATGGACGTCTGTGACACACACACGCACAACATCAAAGTCCATGCACAAACAACGTGGATGTGGAGACTGTCTCCCATTGTGCACATGGAATCAGAGACATCGGAAACACAACATGCACACAGACTGTGGAGGGCCATCACTATTGTGGCAATGGGTCACCCTGTGACGTACATACCTTCCCACATGGGACTCAGGGGGTATGTGACATGACATACACATACACAACCTGGAAATGTGACCATGCCACATGCTCTGAAATGAACAGTTGCACATCACAGTGGTCATGTGCACAACACACAAAGGATTCTGTCCCCATGAACACGTGCACAGCCTGGGAGTGGCTGCCCCCAAGTGCCACCCAAAAAACCACATGTTGACCCCCATACACAGAAAAGGTAATGCAGCCTTACATGCCTTAGGATACAGTGTGGACAGACTGTGGTGTTGTAGGTGTGCCCCTGAGTCCCTGGCAAGTAAATGTGGCTGGCATACGTTCACCAGTGACAAGCATGGTGACATATGCGAGTGACTTGTACAGGGACGCGTCGTACAGCAATGGACCGATCCGTGTGCACGCATTGGCCATTGCATATGATGTGAGCGGATACGCGTTGTACAGCAATGGACCGATCGGTGCGCACGCATTGGCCATTGCATATGATGTGAGCGGATACGCGTTGTACAGCAATGGACCGATCGCTGCGCACGCATTGGACATTGCATATGATGTGAGCGGATACGCGTTGTACAGCAATGGACTGATCGGTGCGCACACATTGGACATTGCATATGATGTGAACGGATATGTGTTGTTTTTCGAAATACGCGTTGTACAGCAATGGACCGATCGGTGCGCACGCATTGGCCATTGCATATGCTGTGAGCGGATACGCGTTGTACAGCAATGGACCGATCGGTGCGCACACATTGGACATTACATATGATGTGAGCGGATACGAGTTGTACAGCAATGGACCGATCGGTGCGCACGCATTGGACATTGCATATGATGTGAACGGATACGTGTTGTTTTTCGAAATACGCGTTGTACAGCAATGGACCGATTGGTGCACACGCATTGGCCATTGCATATGATATGAGCGGATACGCGTTGTACAGCAATGGACCGATCGGTGCGCACGCATTGGACATTGCATATGATGTGAGCGGATACGCGTTGTACAGCAATGGACCGATCGGTGCGCACGCATTGGCCATTGCATATGATGTGAGCGGATACGCGTTGTGCAGCAATGGACCGATCGGTGCGCACGCATTGGACATTGCATATGATGTGAACGGATACGTGTTGTTTTTCGAAATACGCGTTGTACAGCAATGGACCGATCGGTGCGCACGCATTGGCTATGGCCTGACATGGTAACGGACGCGTTTTCGAAGCTTTAACGAGTCGGATGCAGTGAATTCAGTTGGCCACCCACAACAATGTTGCAAATTAATGGGTGTCATGAAGTTGAACTTTTGAAGGATGCTGTGGGCGTGTATAAGTGGTGCAATTCCATGGATTGGCCAGATTCAGAAGATGCAAACGACTTGGACCTATCACTTTGGACACATGGGACAGTATCTGCCTCTGCAGCACACATATAATGTTGGGTGTTCCCCTGAGAGCTCACTTGCCTGCACTACATGCTCCAGGACGACATCTGCCACTACCACTGCTGGTGTCTCTGCATCCTCTGGCTACTGCAATGGCACGTACTGTGGATAGAGCCCCAGCCTTCAGGACTGAGGAGAACCAGGCCCTGCTGGACAGCCTCCTTCCACAGTACAGCAAGCTGTATGGGAAACCAGGGGAGCAGGTGAGTGTGCTGTCCATTGCCTTACTAATTGTGCATGTTGTCTGACTAGCAAGACGTACAGTGTGTACACCAGTGGCTAGCATGCTCACTGAGTAGTTGTCACCCCCAAAGTGTGTAATCACATGCACTGAACAGGTATAGTGCAGTAACAGTGCATTCCAACAAGGTTTTACTTCCCAGGCAATGATACCATTTAGTAACTGCTGGCTAACTGTTCATAGCCATAGTTGCACTACCTGTGTAGATCATATGCCCCTGTGATTGAGACATGTATATCCAACTGTGTGATGCACGGAAATGTTGCATGTGTAGTAATGGCCTTTTCACTTTGTCATCCTCACAGGTTGATACCCACCAGAAGCAGGAGATCTGGCTGACCATCGTCCGGGCAGTACGATCTGTGGGGGTCTACAGGCGCAGGATCCGCAACTGCCAGAAGAGGTGGCAGGACCTTCGGGGCTGGACCCGGAGGATCGCAAGGGTCCAGCTGAAGCTGTCGCCTCCTCGCAGGAGGGGCGGACACCGGACCCTGACCCCCACATGCTCCGGATCCTGGCGGTGGTCTTCCCTGACCTGGATGGGCAGCTGAAGGCCAGACAGCAGCAAGGAGGGGTAAGTGCTAGCCTCAACTGTGTACTATGACTGACATGCTCTATGCACTCCTTTAGCCTGGTTCCACTTCCACAGTACAACTGTCATGTCATCCTGGACTCATGTCCCTCACTTGTGTCATGCCCCCTCCTCATCTGATACACAGGTGTGGCCCTTACAGTCTGTGACTTAGGTCACTTGGGTACTGTGTACTTGCAGTTACCTGTGGTTCAAGTTGGGGACAGCATCAGTTACAGAAACTTTGTGGTGGGCTGCATGGGTGGTACAATTGCTCACATTGCCTGTGATCTGACATGTACTCTGGGTATGGCTTTAATATGTGTTCCAATTGCTGCTCTGACTCACCACATGTCTGGGGTATGTGCCACACACCCATGCTGCTGCAGAGACCAAGGTAGGGGCCTCAGAAGTATGTACATCATGTGTGTGACACATGCATAGCCACCTGCCTAGTGTTCAGGGTAATACCATGTTGCACATGGACCAGGACTGTAATGCCTACTCCGTACATCGAAGGCACTCTGTTCTCCCACTCCCGTGTGTCAGCATACATATTGGGCATTGTGAAGAGTGCACTCAGGTGTGTGCCTCTGTGTCACCGTGGTGTGGCCTTGCTATTTGGACTCCTGGAGTGTTTAACAATTTGGGGTGGCCAGCCATCTGAGTTATGACTATGGGATCTGCACATAGGTCAATGCATAGGTCTCTGATCCCTTGACTGTGCACAATGTTGTATGAAACATTGAGGTGCCGGCAGCTTTGGTTAATTCTCATCAGACGGTGAAGTGCTCATGTGTATGGATTTGTGTTTGCAGTCACTCAAATGTCTCATTTGATTGACGTGGGATCATCTCAGTCCTCATGATGTGGGTGGCCAGGGGTGCACATGTGCACCTGTCAGCTACAGGGCTTACATTTCTAAAACTCCCCTGATTGTGACACAGTGCAGACTGGTATTGTGTGTATGCACTGCCCCTGTGACAGGAGACAGTTATGACTGACTTGCCAGACAGGCCTGTGCCATGACATTCCAATCGCAAAGGGTGATCCAGCAGTGGTGTGATATGTCCTGCATGCACACCATTGTTGCATTGTCTATCAGGACATGAGGACATCATTGTGTCTGGTGATGGAAGCAAAACCCGCATATCAACAGAGACTTTGCCCATCACTTTTCCTGACACATGTAATGAGTCAGTGGCAGGAGATGGCATGTGTTTGGAGTGACACATTTCCATATATACTCTTGGATGTCCAACAACTGTGTATGTGGTGCATGTGTGCACATATGATTAGTCGCATACAACAAGCAGCAGACAGATGGGTGCATGGACAGGTAGGATATGTGTGGCATGACTGACTGTCAGGCAGACAATGGGCTTCTTGAAATCAGTGTCAGCACTAATTGCAATGTCTAGCAAATGATGGCAGGGCTTGCTCTGTGATGTGCTGTACTTACTGTGGTGTGTGTGGTCAGTACAGGTGACTAATGTTGCTCTGTTTATCCTGATTGTTTGCAGATACATCCACGGCCACAGGAGGAGACAGCTCCACGGACCAGGAGGAGACAGCTTCACGGACCAAGAGGAGCGGCAGAGCCAGACTGGGTCCACTGCATGGGAGACCGAGGGACCCAGTGGCACGGAGGGTGAGGGGAGCCACACTGAGGATACCTCAGCTACGACCACCTCGGCTGGGGAAAACAGCATCTCCAGTGAGGACTCCCTTGTGGAGGCGGGTGTCAGCAGACCAGAGGCAACGTCAAGCAAGTCTGTCCCCGCCACCACCACCATCTCCACCCTCCCATCTGCTCCCATCCCACATGTCCGTGGAGGCTCCCATGTAGGGGAGCGTGTCTCCTTCATGCCAGGCACCGCGCCCCCTGCCTCTGTCCCCCCTGCTGCCCTGAGTGTGGAGTCTGTGGACTTGCTGAAACAGATCCATGTAGGGCAGACATCAATTCTGAGTGTCCTCCATGCACACACGGGTCTTTTGACACAACTGGTGTCATTCACGGAGGGCATGTCATCTGGCATGTCTGCCCTACATCGGACCAATCAGTCCATGGCCTCCTCACTGACGGCAGCAGTGTCCCTCCTGCAACAGTCCCTCGCCCCTCCTACCTCTGCCCCATCCACAATACCCAGCACCCTACCTGTCCCAAGCACACACACACCGGCACCAGCACAGACACAAGCAGCACACAGACACACACACCAAAATCCAGACGCACATGCACGCACAGTCAGGGGACTGATACCTCACTCACAGGGGCTGGGGCCCAGACACACACACAAATATCCATGAGCACTGCGCAGTCCTCAGATGCCTCTCCCTCCAAAAGCCCTTCCCTTGCCTCACCTGCAACCCCCCCTCCCAGAAGCTCTTCCTCTGTGAGCTTGGCCTCTTCCCCACAGATACACCTGACACGAAGTACAGGCAGAAGAGGCGACCACCACACACAGAGGGGAGTGCCCCTCATACCCGGACACCCTCCCCCAGGCACAGGCAGACAGAGGACCCCATTCGAAAGTCCCCCCGGACCAGGAAGGGCAAGACCCCACCACCACCACCATGCAGCTCCACCACACAGTCTCTCTCCTCCATCCCCCAGGCCACCACTGCACAGGTTCCACCGCCACACCCTGCCCCAGGTTCCCCCACACACTGATACCACATCCCCAAACTGCTTAGGCCCTACCACTTGCTCTTCCACCCCCAAGCCAGACGCTCAGCCTGTTTGTCCCACTGGTGTGGAGACCAGGTCCCCCCCTCTGTCCTGCCCACCTCATCTGCCCCCCCTTCCACTCCCTTGGAGTTATGCACTGCAGTGGAGTCCACAACCACCCCATCTGACTCGGGCACTGCAGTGGGGACCCAGTCCACTCCATCTGGCCGGCCCACTGCAGTGGTTGCAGCACCCACAACATCTGAGTTGTGCCCTACAGTGGTGCCGGCCCCCACTGAGTCAGACACCTCCACTGCAGTTGCCGGTGACACTCCTGCACCCACCACCCCTTCACTGCCTCCTTCTGGCATCCCCTGATCCTGTCCCTGCGGTGCCTGGCCTGCCCTTTGTATGCCCCTCCGAGGGGGATGTCCCCTGTCCGTAGCAGTGCAGGCAAGCAATGGGTGACAAGTTGTCACGTATCACCCTGTTGGGACTGTGTATTTGGACTGGCCATTGGCCTTAGTTTCTTTTGGACTTCAAATTTTAATTTAACATTTGCTGAATAAAGCCTCTTTTTGTTTAATTGTGGTTTTTCTTTGGATGTACATGATGTAGATGAGTATCATCATGCATTTGCAGTTGTAATAGTGTTCAGATCAGGAAAATGAAGTGTTGCTGTGATGGACTCCATGTGGTCCATGGGATATGTGTCCTAATGTAGTCTGGATCTATAGCATCCTTTGCTGCAGTCTGAAGGTGTAATGTTCAGCATTTGACACATGGATGTACGTTTTGCATTTGTAAATTAACATCTTTTGGCTTACACTGATGCACATCTGGTGTGCTTACCACTGTTCAATGTTTCTATTTCCCTGACTGTGTGCCCATCTCCACTGGACATGCAGTTTAGCACATCAATGTTGAAGGACTCATCTGTGTATACAGTGCAACTTGCTTGACACGTGTTTAGGGTGTATGCAGATGACTGACCTGACACTCCCGTACCCAGGCTGATGTGAGCAGAGCCTTCAGTGTGTTGTAGTTGTTGACTCACTGACCGAGTGTTCTGCTGACATGTTTGAGTCGTGCACAAACAAGGTTTGGCACAGCGGACCTTCCACAGGAGTGGAGTGCCCTCATGGCAGTGTGTAATCCCGTGACATTGGCTGGGCCCGTGCTGTGTGTTGTGTGAGCATGTCTGTGTGTGTTCCCTTCCCTTTTCCTACATAGGCTGTGTCCCTAGGGATGTTCCTGTTTGTGATGCTTGCTGAGTTGTCCTGTGTTCATCCAGCATCTTGGACCTGGTTTCTCCGGGATGTGGGTGCATGGCAAACTAATGTTCATGAGGTTGTCATCCCTAGTTGTCTTTGTTGTCAGGGCTGGGGATGTGGGCAAACGCAGATGGGACACAGTCAGGATTCCCCTTGGCACTTGTGGGTTACACAAGTCATGTAATTTACAGTTTGTGGTAGCTTTCAGTGATTGTGACACGTTGTGTGTGTGACTGCTGCCACTCCTCAGGGTCAGAGCTGCAATGTTGGAAGTTGTCTATGTGTGTTCTTTGTGTGTCACCTTGGCTTCTTCATTGGTGTGTGACTGTGGCCGGGATCCCATTGATTGGGGTGGATTTCACGTCATGCCCATGTACGGCGTACTGTGCAGTGTGTCAGACATTCACGAGTCTTGTTGACTGGCCATGTGTGATGGGTTTCACACCTTAGTTCCCACCACCCCCCCTGGGATTGTCATGGGTGCATGTGCAATGTCACCAGTCCATGTGAGCTTCACAGATGCACATTGGTGGAGATCAAGGTGTGTGGTGTTGAGTTTGTGCAAATGTGAGTTGTTGCACGGCTAGACCCTTACCTCCATATTGGCCTTGGCTGACAGGCCGTGCTGATTGATTTGTGCTTGTGTAGGTGTGATGGTAGTTAGTTGCTCAGGACACATGGCTGTGGTTCACTGTGTGAACGACATCTACCTTTGTCATCACAGTGGGATTATCATGCAGGCTAGTGTCACCACAATGCGGTGTCCCTGGGAGTAGTGCTGTGGTGGGTCTGTCTCTTGCTGTGTTAGTTGCTGTTCCTACAAGCTTGTGTGACATGTGTAATTTGGGCTCCCTCTCATCTAACAATGCCTGATTGCCCACATAGGGAAATCCGATCCATGAGTTACTTTTGTGTGGCACTGTATACACATCTGTGTAATTGGGATTCAGGCCTCCTCATGTGTTGTGGGGTTGCCTGGGGACACTGGCACACCCCCATCACCTGTTGTGTTTGATATGCAGTGTGAGGCTGCCTGTTTGTGTTTGTGCATCTGCACCACTGCATTGGCATATCTTTAGTGTTGCATTGGCTGTATGTTGTTTGGTAGATTTCCCCTGCTGTCCCTGGGACTCCTAGGTCATCAGTCAGCACAATAATCATGGTTTGTATGTCCCATTGCTGCCATGGTATGGTATTTGTTCACCTCACATCTACAGTCTCCACAGGATATCTACATTTGTGTGTCCATTGGTGCAGATATGTGGGTCTGCATTATGATGGTCACTTCTGTCATTGTGTAATTGATAAATGTTGACAATGTCAGCCCCCATGGGTGATGTTTGTCTGCACATGGCCAAAGGTATGTCTTATTTGCACTGCACTGTTTGCCTCACCCAATCTATGTTGCTATGGGACACAAGCACTACTTTGCCACTGATGTGTTTGTTGTTGTGTGACCAGGAATCATCCATGCTGTTTGGCAGTTGCAGCTTTTTCCATGACAACACTTACCTTTTGGTCACTATGATGATGGGGGTTTAGACCCCATTGCCACAATGTTCAAAATGTGCTTCAGCTATGGACCCCACACTTACATTTTGGTCACTGTGATGATGGGGGTTTAGACCCCATTGCCACAATGTTCAAAATGTGCTTCAGCTATGGACCCCACACTTACATTTTGGACACTGTGATGATGGGGGTTTAGACCCCATTGCCACAATGTTCAAAATGTGCTTCAGCTATGGACCCCACACTTACATTTTGGACACTGTGATGATGGGGGTTTAGACCCCATTGCCACAATGTTCAAAATGTGCTTCAGCTATGGACCCCACACTTACATTTTGGTCACTGTGATGATGGGGGTTTAGACCCCATTGCCACAGTGGTCATGGTCTGCTTGCATTGTGGAGGCCACACACATTTATGTGTGACACATGTGATAGGGGGTCACATTGTATGTTCATTGTCATGTTCAGTGTTGTAGGCATTTGACACAGACTACACACGCTTGTCATGATGTTGGGGTGATGTCTTTTTCTGACATTCCTTATGTTGGAGTATGCTGGTTGTGTCATGCATTACCCGTCCTATGAGTGGGGATGGTAGTGGTGGTAGGCATCCAGGCCCCCCTGAGTAGGGGTGGTGGTAGTGGTAGGCATCCATCCCCCTACTCATGGGGATGGTAGTAGTGACAGGCATCCAGGCCCCCATGAGTAGGGGTGGTGGTAGTGGTAGGCATCCAGGCCCCCATGAATAGGGGTGGTGTTAGTGGTAGGCATCCATCCCCCTATGAGTGGGGATGGTAGTAGTGACAGGCATCCAGGCCCCCATGAGTAGGGGTGGTGGTAGGCATCCAGGCCCCCATGAGTAGGGGTGGTGTTAGTGGTAGGCATCCATCCCCCTATCAGTGGGGATGGTAGTAGTGACAGGCATCCAGGCCCCCATGAGTAGGGGTGGTGTTAGTGGTAGGCATCCATCCCCCTATGAGTGGGGATGGTAGTAGTGACAGGCATCCAGGCACACATGAGTAGGGGTGGTGGTAGTGGTAGGCATCCAGGCCTCCATGAGTAGGGGTGGTGTTAGTGGTAGGCATCCAGGCCCCCATGAGTAGGGGTGGTGGTAGTGGTAGGCATCCATCCCCCTATGAGTGGGGATGGTAGTAGTGACAGGCATCCAGGCCCCCATGAGTAGGGGTGGTGTTAGTGGTAGCCATCCATCCCCCTATGAGTGGGGATGGTAGTAGTGACAGGCATCCAGGCCCCCCTGAGTAGGGGTGGTGGTAGTGGTAGGCATCCAGGCCCCCCTGAGTAGGGGTGGTGGTAGTGGTAGGCATCCAGGCGCCCATGAGTAGGGGTGGTGTTAGTGGTAGGCATCCAGGCCCCCATGAGTAGGGGTGGTGGTAGTGGTAGGCATCCATCCCCCTATGAGTGGGGATGGTAGTAGTGACAGGCATCCAGGCCCCCATGAGTAGGGGTGGTGGTAGTGGTAGGCATCCATCCCCCTATGAGTGGGGATGGTAGTAGTGACAGGCATCCAGGCCCCCCTGAGTAGGGGTGGTGGTAGTGGTAGGCATCCATCCCCCTATGGGTGTGTATGGCATTGGTGATAGCCATCCCGCCCCTATGGTTCTGCTGTTGCTAGTGTACGTCATTACTGCATCCCTATGTGTGTGTGACATATTTTGGGTACGTGTCGTTTGTTTGTGTTGTGGGTGTTTGACTTACCGTCTGCGCCATACGCGTCCGTACCGGTCCTGGTAATAGATGTAGAGTATTGGTAGGACCTGCGCGATGGGATTCATGGTTGGGCTGTCTCGTTCGGGTTTCTCATGGCTTCGACTCGTACTCGTCGCTGGCTTGTTCGTCTCGTCGCCGTGGATCGTCTTGTGGCGCGAATCGGAGCTTATGTACAGCTCTCCCGGATGCTCTGACGTGCCGGACGTAGCGACGGGTTCGGCGCGTACGGAAGGCGCATCGTACTAGTCCGGCCGGAAGGTGCTGTGTATTTGCTTCCGTGCGACTCGATTCGGCGTTTACGGATCCGGCTCGGGCGGGGAACAGGAGCTGGAATGGGTAAGTACGGCTCGCTCGGAATCTGTGCTGTTATGCGCATCGTACTTGCTCGTTCGGACGACTGTTCGAATCGGTCGGGAAACACGCGTTCGGCTTGGTTTTTTTCCGGACGAATACTGTTAGGTGCGCTTCCGGCCAAGATCGGAATCGACCCCTGGGTGTTTCATTGCCAGTAGTACACCTGGAAGCCTGAGTCTGGCACAGCTTTCCAAGTCTACCACTGCCCATGTATTGTGAATTCCAAAAAGTAGTACATTTGCACCCATTCAAGGAGTACTTCTGTGAGTGGAGATTGACTATTTTTTGTTAAACCAGACACTATATGGGCCTGGTTCACAAAGATAACAGTTTTGAGTAATATACACCTTTCAGTAAGTTTACTTCTTTTTGGCTATTCACAAAATCTAAGTGTAAATTTACATAAAAGTGTAATTTACATGTCTCTACCAAATTGAAGGGCCTGTGGTTATTCACAAACTGAATTTTGTAGTGCATCTTGTAGTTCTATAGAAGTACGGCAAACGTACTACAAAATGCTATTCAGAAATTCCACCTCTAAAGTCCGACTCAAAAAACAGTACTTCAGAAGTACATTTTGTGAATAGCCTTTTTGTATTATGTTTATACTGCTCTTGTAGTACTAGAACATGTACTACAAAATGTAGTTTGTAAATAGCCCCCAGGCCCTTCATGTAAACCCTAAAGTAGTCAAGTAAACCTTAAGCATGACCTAGATTCTTATTGTAGATGGAGCAACATTATAGTCTATTAAATCAACCTTAAGCGTTGCTTGTACAGTGGCTATCCTGAATTCAAGTATTTAAAAATGCACTCAAATGTGATAATTAAGTCAAAGGAGGCTCTGAAATAAATTGTTTGCCTAGGATCACACAATTTGGACAAGCAGGGAAGCCAGTATAGAGTTATCTGGTTTCACATTTTGAAATTTAGCCACCAGATGTATATCTCAGTCTCTCTTTCCTGTTTTACAGCAAAGGTCACTGTTTGTATTTTGTTCTTGCCACAGAATGAAAAACCAAACACAGACATAGCAGACCCAACTCAGGGCCCCGTGACCCAACTACCAGGCTAAGAATGCATTTATTTGGGGGGGGGGGTGTCACACCCCAAACTCCACCCTTGAAGCTACGCCCCAGCTAGTAAGCCTGCAGCACTCATTTTGCCATCAACTTAAGTAGCCATTCAAACATGTCTCAGGCCTGCCTTTGCAGCTTTAAACTCCCATTTTGACCTGACAAAATAAACCTTTTGCCAGGCCTAAACCTTTCTTTTTAATACATATAAGTCACCCCTAGGGTAGGCCGTAAACAGCTCATAGGGCAGGGTGCCATGTATTTAAAAAGTTGGATTTGTACTTTTAACTTTTACATGTCCTAGTAGCGAAATACTCTTAAATTTGTTTTTCACTACTGCAGGGCCTACCTCTTCCATAGGATAACATAGGGCTACCTTATTACATTTTATAAGTGATAACTTTCAATTGGGAGCAGATAGGAAAGTCGAATTTGGTCTCTAAAGAGTTGTCATTTAAAACCCTCTTAAATGTTAAGTTGGATTTTAAGTCACAATTCTGAAAATGACACTTTTAGAAAGCTGGCATTTTCTTGTCCCAACCATTTGGTGCCTGCAGCCTATATCCTGGGTCACATGACTAAGTGTAGCTGGCAGTTAGTCTTTGTGTATTACTCCCAGACAGTGAGACAAAGGGGGAACAGGTGTTGGCGGTATGGGTCATCTCCGACTTGATAGGGGGGCAGTGCTGTCACCTACTACACATGCACATCACAAAGACTCTGTGTCAGCAAACTCACAAAGTGTTTCACACTAGTCTTTTGTGACCCCAGACAAGCTGGGACCAGGGCAGGGAGGCAGGAAATTCCAGACACCTCTGTAGAGGGGAGGACTCTAGAAGCTTCTCCCACTTCAAAGTGGGCACCATAAATAAATATTGGACCCTCAGGCCCAAATCTTCATTACAACTTTGGACCTGTGGAAGACTCAGAAGGACTGCTGTGCTGCTCTTCTGCAAGAAGGACTGCAACTCTGCTACCCTGCTGCCTGAGTGAGAAGGATTGGATCTGCATCTTGAACCCAGGACCACCAGAGTGACTCCAAGGGCTAGTTGACTGGCCTCCTGACCAGACTCTCAGGGACAGAAAAGGCTCCAACCACCTTTAACCCTGTACCTGGACTCTACCTGCTGTAGGTCCTGCCCCCAAGTGGTGCCACTCCAGTCCAGTGGGCCTGAAGGTGCTGTACCAGTCCAACTGTGGGGCTAGCAGAACTGATGCAGTGCAACACATCGCAGCTCTGCATCGGAATTGCCACTGCACAACGCCTCACCGATGCAGGACCTCTCAGCTCCTCAGACGGAGGACCTCGCTTGTCAGCCATGCAGATCCTTGGACCCGCTGCTGCGTGGCACAGCCTCGACAGAGGATCTTGCAACGCTTCACAACCAGGATTTAAAGTACTTTGTTCAGGGGGCCTAACTTGGTCCCTGTATCCAGCCCGTGCTCCATTATGATCAGCCTGATCTTGTGACTTTGTTCCAGTCTGGTGCGACCAACAAACCACAGTTGGCATTTTGTGCTTTTAGGCACTATTTTTACCTAAATATTTCTATTGATTTGATTTTTGTTGTTTTTGGTGTCAAATAATTTATAAAATATAACTTCATTTTTCTAAATTGGTGTGGGATTTTCTGTTGTGTTTTCACTTTGTTACTGTTTGTTAACCCTGCCCCATGGCAGAGCTGAAGCTGGGATGTGTGTTCACAAGCATCAGCATCCTCCGCACAGGGCACACTAACACCTTAATTACTGGATTCTGTAAGCGCCACACAATTTATACTTTCTGATCCCTGAGCAAACAGGGGTTTGCGCATGGTGCGAATTGCGAACTTTAGGGCCCATCTGTAATCACGGCGTAAAGAGGGCAGTAATATTTATATTCATATGGTAAATCCGTCAGTCATTATTGGTATCTCAGTTGCTACCCAGTTCAAAATCAGTCCCCAGGTTGTAAGGTAATCAAGTAAGCCACTGCAACTGAACCTAATGCCCTCCAAAGTATGGCAGAGTAAAGTAACCTGTATACACCAAACTATAAGACAATAACATGAAATATTTGTTAAGATATATACCCCTGGGCTCCAGCAGCGGCAGCCTGTGAGAAGCCTGTATGCAGCACTCAAAAGATGGTGGTACTCGATCCCCTCCATTTGTCGATGCTTTGTTTCCCTGACAACAGAAAAAAAGCAAAATTACCAGTGGACAAAAAGACAAAAGGTGAGCGACTTTCAGTGAGCTTGAGTGAGCCTGGGTTGTTCTGCTGAACACATCTGCTGGTGGTATTCATTTTGGCGCTCGTGCTTTTTATTCGTAATTTCACGGGTTTGCATGTTTGAAATAGTGCATAGAATGAAAATTCATGTTGTTAACAACGCCCAAGAATGCTCTTGTTGTTCATCGCTTACAACTGGACATTTAATGAGGGCATTCTGAATTAATGCACCCATTTCCCCCTAGCAATACTGTAAGGTTGTTCTGGTCCATTTATCTGTCTCTGTTTTAGAACATTTTCAGAATACTTTATTTAAGTTAGAGTTCTGTAAAAATAAATAAAAGGAAATGTGCATAGAAACTACATCCACCGTGATGTATAGGATCAAACAAACAGTATGGGTGGCAGCCATATCTTATTTAATGACCTTACATGAATTAACCATTCAGGTCCAAGGAAAAAAAGAAGTAATATGAGTGAGTATGCTCTCCTGATTCAGGTTAGAGTACTTCAGCTTCTTCACGGACACTAAATGGAAATGGGAAAAAATATGTCAGGATCCCATAAATTAGGTTTAGGGTGTGGCTGTAGAAAGTGGGTGGAATCTGACAGTCAATTTATGCATTTATTTTTTTAAACTCAAATGTGACAGTAAATCTGTTCTGACTTACTTAATTGGTCACAAATAGGTTGTATTTTTACATATCTTATGTGGTTAGGATTCTGCTGCAGAGATCTTTGTGCAACCAACAGTTTTTAGGGGATAACAATTGGATTGGATTTTAATTGCATTTGCATTTGCATAGTGCTTGCTCCCGTGACAAGGCTAGTTAATACACTTGCTAGAGAGATCTGTGTTTTGTTTAGTCAGAGTTTTGATTCATCATAAAGTAGCATTATAGGTTAACGTGCCTGCGGCAAAGCATAACGTGTAACCTGCAGATCAATAAACTGTATTTTATGTAGATAGCTCAATGAGTTCTTGCTTTTGCCACCTCCTGCAAAGCCCAACATGTAACATGCAGATGAGAAATATGCATTATATGTGGATAGCTCAATGTGTTACTGCTTTTGTCACAGAGATCATTTTGTTACTTGCAATTCATAAGAGAGAGTCCTTCAAATACAATACAGAGAACTATGAACCAGCATCACGGAGCTGCATGCAAACTGCAAGGCATGGATTTTTCTCAATCTTTCAGTACTCTAAAGTTGTAAAAAGAGTTTCTTTGGGTGGCAATAAAGTGTTATTAGTACAGAAAATCCAAACCACTTTGTCAAGTATTAAATTCTGACTTTGTGTTCCTCCATACCAAGCATTATTAACAGATAGTTCTTACCACTATGGATGATATGTGACTCCTACACCTTGCAACCCTTATTGTCTTATGTAACATTTCTTGTACATTGATTTACCTACTTGTATGATTCACTGTCTCTGTATAATGTGTGTATGTGTTGAAAAGCACTCTGACACCCTAAATTGGGATGTGTAGCGCTATAAAGTAATTCATTAAAAAATACATTAGTAAGTTCTGTTCAAATCATTATTAGTGTGATTATTCATACAGACAGATACATGTGACATTCTTATAACACATACACATCTCTTGCACAGGATTGAGTAAAGTGGAAACCCTGCCTCCAAATCATGGTTTCTCTTAAGCACTTGTGAAGTGATAACAAGCTGAGTGCCTTTGTTTCCCTCCATTGCATTGGAATCTAGGTGTTAGGTGCCAGATAGCCCTCAGTTAAAATAAGACACCAAAAAGGGATGGCTGGTGGCCCTTCAAGTGAGGCCTTTGTGTTGGGCACAGCTGGAAGTGAAAATAAGACTCTCCCCTGCAGATAACTTGTGGGCATTGCTAAATGCATCCATTGACTATTTTAGCCTATTTTACTGAGGCCAACCCTGATCCCGAAACCAGCTCTGTAACAGCTGACGAATTCGGGATCCTGTTTGATCCCATTCATTTCCTGCACATCCTACACCATGATCTGAATAAAGTCATAGTTATGTTGCATTTCCTATCACAGTCCTGCAAGGGTTCAGCTGTGCTAGCCGCCAATACAAAGAGGTTAATTTTATCTAGAGCCTAACACCAAAATGCAGATTTTGCCGCTCAGCATTTCAAACATTTATCTCCGTGGCGCAATCTGACCTTGACTGCAATGGCTTAACCAACCTGGCCATCTTGCTTCTGAATCAGGCGCAATAAAGATATTAAGAAAATTTGGGGCAAAGGATGAAAATAGCTAATGTATCCTTTCAAAAAGACCATAAAGCGGTCATAATATATTTTTTCATGCAAAGCAACAAACTGCAAAGACTGTTAAAACAGGTACCATCTTAGAAACAAGAATTATAACAATGTAAGCAAGACATTGACAGGGTTTGTACAACGAACATGTGCGACAGTACTGGGAGTTGTAAGATTTAGAGTAGTTGTACTGGTGGAAACAATTCTGAACAGGTGCATGTGTTGCATATCTGGCCACTTTCCAGCTACTTTGTAATGATTTAAGGCCATATGTGATACATTTGAACTGACTACGATATTGTTTAAAAGGATACTGAGGGCCATATGTACAAGGACTGGCGAAAACTACCGCTAACGCTAGTTAGCGGCAGTTTTCTTACCGCTGTGTACCACTGAAAACTATCGCCTTGTTAGCGACGTATGTACATGGCGATAGCTTCAGGGATCAGCGGTGAAAACTGCTGCTAACATTAGCGTGATGGTGATAGGAATTCCGGCGTTAGCCGGCCAAAACCAACGAAAGGCCCATTAGCGGCAAAAAAACGCACGTTAGTCAGCCCAACGTGAGTTTTTTTGCCTCTATTGGAAAAAATAGCCTATCAGTCGATCTCCAATAGAAAATAGGCCAAAAAAACACAATGAAATACAGAATGGAGCAGCCAGGGCCAAGTGCAGCACACATCAACAACCCCCTCAAGCCACCCAACATCCAGGATGACCAGGATGAGAGCCTGAGCGCCTCGCTGGACCTGCGCCTGGAGCCTGGATGCCTCGCTGGACCTGCATCTGGAGCCTGGATGCCTCGCTGGACCTGCGCCTGGAGCCTGGATGCCTCGCTGGACCTGCGTCTGGAGCCTGGAGTGGGATGCGGAGGTGCTGTGGAGTCGATGAGCCGTGGCGGTAGACATTGAGGCACAGCGATGGCCCGTGCCTGGTGGGGAAGTCTGGCAGGTCGCATGGAGACACGTTGCTGACCTGTGTGAGAAGACCACCTTGAGCCCCTTGGAGCTGTAAATGGTAGAGGCGCCCCTGCGCACCAACGTAGGGAGGTCTGCATTGCATACTATGATCTACCACTACACCGGGGTGCATGTAGGGGATTAACAATGGTGGGCGGTGCCTCTCTGCATCACAGGCCGGATGATGTTGCACTGGCCGGACTCTGTGGAGGGTGAGGCCCCTGAGCTGCACCGAACTTGTGTGGTGGGAGCGCTGCATCTTCATGCATAAGGAGGCCCTGTTGCATCACCTGCATCGGGAGGTTCCCCAGCAGACTTGGCGGCGACTGCTGACCCCAGGCTTGTGAAATCCTGCCTTGCTGAGGCTCCTGCTGGCTGAGTCACAGATTTGGAGAGAGTGCAGCGGATTGCGCCACAGTGTTAATGTCTAGGTAAGGAGAAGGTGGGACGTGTAGCGGAGGAGGTCGAGTCGCCCAGGCCTAGCACCTGTAGATGACGCACCCCCAATGGCGGCTCATCCGCTATGGCGGAAGAGCGTCGCCCCACTGCTTTCAAGCAGTGCAAGAAGAGGAAAAATCATCATATGATGATAACTTCCTGATATAATCGTGCCATGTTTCCTTTGCGGGCGGGAGGGTGGGTAGGGCAGTTCCACTCACGGAGCAGGGCAGGGGCAGAGTGGAATGCCCACTCAAGTGCGCAGTGACTGTTTGGTCGGCCCGCTCAGACCGCCCAAAGCAGTCATGCGCACTGTCCTGTTCGCAATGCAGGCTGCATTACAGCCTGCATGGAGAACATGCCCACCCCTCCAGCCCCTGGCCGAACGCCTTGTCCCGGCACCAATGACCAATCCCAACGCCGCATTGCAGCGGTGTGATTGGCTCAGGGGAGGGAGCCTGGCTGCCTACTTAATGTTCCTGGAAGCAGACTCAGGAGAGCAGGAGCAACGAAGACACGGGACCGGGCCTCGAGGTAAGATTTCTCTCATTTAAATATTTACAACACCCGCTCACACACACATCCACGCGCCCACGCCCCATCCAGTGTTCTTTCTGGCGTTTCCCACCTCCCAGCTGTCCAGTCCCCCCCGCAGCACTTCTCAATGGCGGCCGCTGTGCGGCCATGCGCAGCGGGCGTGCCACTGGTGTGCCAAAGGTATATATGAAGTTACGCCGCATACCATTACATCGCATTCCATTACAATGCATACTAATACTAGGCATATTGCAACAGTTGGGAAGGTGTTGGATAGCGGAGATGTAAAAATTACTATTCCCACTTCAGTGAGTGCAACCCTAAAACTAATCCTTGCACCCCAAAGCAAACACTGGACCCTAAAATTCATCTTTGAGCCCCCAAAACACACCCTAAAAATCATATTTGACCCAAATGCACACCCCAATTTTCATAATTGACCCCAAAACACACCTCAAATTTCAAATTGTACCCTATAATACACCCCAAATTTAATCTCCGACATACGAAACCCATGCCCACCCTAAAACTTAAAAATACCCCATTACTGACCTCACAATGCGTTGTAATGGAATGCGATGTGAAAGGCACCTGCGTTGTTGGAGTAGCGTTGTAAAGGCATTACGATGTAATGCCTGCATTGTAATGGACGTCTCCCGTGCCAAAGGCAAGCCATAGGCAAGCCCATCTGCGTCCGTCTGCCCCTGGAACACGCTCAGCACCAAGGACCCATCCTCTCAGACACTCCACCGCTACGACGCCAGCACCCTCCTCGCCATCAACCCTGGACGCCACATCTCCTGCCAGGACCAACCTCTGCTCTGGGCCGGACATCGCCATTGCCATCACTGACGGCTACTGAATCACCCGCAAGGACCATCCCGACCGTCCAGGCGGAGGCATTGCCATCACCTACAGAAGCACACTCCGACTGACCACGCACTCTAATGACCCAACGGTGACCATGGAACACTTCAACTTCCAGATCCGGACCAACCCCAAGCCCATCCTCTGCGGCACCCTCATCTGCAGGCCCCCCGTGTCATGGAGCCCCATTCTCCGATGTCATTGTAGACCTCATTGCACCCCAGGCTCTCCCATCCACCGACGACATCCTTCTCGGTGAACTCAAGTTGCACCTGGACAACCCCAGTGACCAGAACACCACCCCCTCCTGGGGAAGCTCCCCAACATCAGACTCAAGCAGCTAGTCACCACAGCAAGCCACATAGCAGGACACATGATCGAGCACGTCTCCTCCGCCAGCGTGAACTTCAACTACAGCCACACTGCCGGACTCTCCTGGACCGACCATCATTGTATACATCACGTCTTCACCAAGCCCACCGTACACCACCACCATCATCGCCCCCCCTCGCAGCTGGATCAAGGCCACCGAAGAACGTCTCCTCAACTCCCTCAGCACCACCACTCTGCCAACGCTTACAGACGATGACACCGCAGCACGCAACCACCACCGATGGATCTCCAACTGCCCGACACCCGGGCACCCCTCAAGAACAGCACTGCGTCAGTACCTTACGCCTGTCTGATGGCAGGTGTAAGGGTGAGGCAGTGCCACAGGGATAGGCTGGCCGCATGCATTGCTGGAGTTGTGCCATGCTTGTGACACAACTACAGCAATGCGTGACTTTAGCGATGACAGATACGTCAGGATTCCAGACGTATCTGTCATTACTTGCGACATGGAGTCCAGTGAATCCAGCGCATCCATGGTGTCGCAAGAAGGGCCTAGTGAAAAGTGTTGCAACGCTGTCTTGTCGCAGCGCTGCAACACTTTTCATGAGTGAGGCCCAGGAATGCGCACTATCTTATTGATGGTGTGCATTCTTGCCCTGTAGTTTTGTCGCAGGGCAGCGCAGCGACATTGCTTTCAGCGCAGTCCAGCACCATAACCTGCTGAAATGAGGCCCCAAGTGTTATCTCCATTTTTAAGACCAGCTATTTTCTGGCCTTAAAAAACTGCCTCTAACTGCAGTTAGAGGCAGTTTTATTGGTCTTCCACACATCAAGAATTCCCTTGTAAATATCGCGAAGTGGGGTTAGCGGCCGTTTTTGCACGGGAACGCCTCCCTTGCATGTCATTATCGCTAACAGAAGTGGTGATCTTTAAAATTGACGTTTTTGCCAGAAAACTGCCGCTAACAGAGGTTAGCGACAGCTTGTACATATGGCCATAAAAATATCACTGCAAAACCATCGGAAAAGTGCCGCTAAAGCGGCGTTAACTCCTTGTACATATGCCCCTGAATATCTTTAAATTTGGTGCTGGGGAATTGCTCCCTCACTGAGACCCAGAAATAAAAAACACAAGAACTGGCAAAGGCAATAAGTCCGGACTTGTCAAACATGTGATTTCTTAAAGTATCTAATTATGTATTTATTTTACATACATATGCCATATGAAAATACATGCAACGTAAGAATGAACAAACAAAAAATGTACAATATATTAATAGAGGAGTGGTCCAGCAGCCTGGGCACTTCTTTTAATGTAGCTGTGCAGATCTTATAAGCCAAAATGCTGTCACCCACAGAGCAAGACAGGCAAGCTATGAAGAAGACTGACCAAATCCACCATGCTGTATGAGAAGGAGAAATTACACTTGAAAAGACCAATGGATGAAAAGTACTGACTGAAAGCCCTCATATGCAGGTATAGTTATGCATATTTTTATTATGATTTGTTTGGAAAACATGCTATTCAAGATTTAAAAAATAATTAGATGCTCCATTTTCAGGTCTCAAACCTCATGACAACTTAAGAAAACATAGTTGGTTGCTTGAACTATTTCCCACAACTGATATAAATTTATTGCAGCCGTTAGCGTGTACTCCTGATTGAATATTGACATTGCACTAAATTTTGCATTTGCAAAATGGATTGCTTGGGGTCAGTGAGGGCAATTTGATCATGATATCTGCTCCTAAGATTGTCAACTGAAAACCAGAAGCTTCTGCAGGACAGAGTGCATTATCCACCCTTGGCATTGTGTTGGTCCAAGATGTAGAAAAAGTGTTAAGTGAGGCACATACGTTTCTTCACGTTTTCCAAGAAAGTCAAGGATTTGGAAACCTCTTCCTGAGCACAGAGCATCAACACCAAGGCAAGCATCCTCATCATAGGTGGATTTTTTCATTCTTTCACCAGACATGTGCTCTAAGTGCTTCACTGGCTTTTTCTGGCCAGTCTCTCCATCACCAATACACTCTGCCCACAGAGAAAATCACAATAAGGGCCCAGCCTTCATCCAAGTAAAGCCCCAACAATACATACAGAACAGAACCTTCCAGTCTAGACTACCACCCTGATGATCATCACCCTCCTGCCTCCACACATCCTCACCAGGAAGAAATGTATTGGTGGAACCTCATTTTCCATATAAATGCAGAATTATAGTCTTCCTCCTGGCAAATGTAAGAAGTATTAAAAACCACATGGAATTCAGGAAGTAAGTAAAGACCTGGCTTTTTCCTAAGAGATGACCCAGTGTCACAAACTCCTTGCCGCAAGTATTAAACGTCCATCTCATCAGCATATATGTGCCAATAATGCTTTAATGCTTAAGCAACAGGATATCTTGTATTACTGTAATGTCTTTATTGTTTTGTTTGCTTTAACGCTCATGCCAGTGATGGGCTTCACTATGTGACTCATTGGTTTGTGCTGACTCTGATGACTCATTTGCTGCTTCCCTTTGGCAGCACGTGTCAGTTCTGGAACATACTCAAGTGACCAGGTAAACCTGATGACTTCTTTATGTGTGCTAACTCTAATAACACATTTGTTGTTTTCCTTTTTCAGCAGGTCAGCAGGTGTCAGTTCTGGACCATTCTCAATTGACCTATGCTGACCCTGATGACTCATTTGTTTGTGCTGACTCTGATGGCTCATTTGGTGTTTCCTTTCTCCAGCACGTGTACGTTCTGAAACATGCTTAAGGGCACAGTATTCTGGGGCAGTACCTCTATTTAAAGAAGGTATGTCCTTTCAGGCATGCTTGCTATTCGTGTTTGGTTATGAAAGGAGATGCCACTTAGAGGAGCCACACACCCAAGAGGATTTCTTGATTCCAAAGAGGTGTTCAGGTATTTGCACAGATCAAGGCTGCACGTGTTTCCTGACACTGCACTTTCTGGCTCTGCATGGTTTCAGTCTATGCTCACCTTCTTCAGATGCTTGGATGAGGCACCACCTTCTGGTGCTTGAGTAGACATTTCTGGGCAATAGAGAAAAAATTTCACTCCGGTAGGCTGGCAAGTTGGGGGGCGTGTTTAGGCCTGAACTAGGGGTTGGTGAAGGGAGATCAACCAACCATAGCATGAGCGATGCATTGGGAGCTAACTCCTAGTTCCCATCAGGAGAGATTTGTTTTCGGATATACAGACTTGATTTGGGAACTCACAATGAACCTTGAAAAGAACTGCTACAACTTTTGATTCAAGAATTTGAAGAACTTGGCAGAAACAGCCAGTATTTTATTGTGTGTATCATAAAAATCATTCTTTGTGAAAGTAGAACTAAGAATTCTTTCCAGGTCTCCTTTCCTACAGTACCCACCTTAATTTTCCTCCCCCTGTTTGGCCACATCAACAATATAAGATTCAGAGTTGATGCTGCCACAAGGAGGGCATCTTGAGAGCATCCCTTCAGAGGAACTGAGCCTGACCTAGAGGGTCACACTGACCAAAAAACAGATCCAGTTGCCAACATAAGAAAGGTAACAATATGAAATGACTGAAGATCATACCCACCAAGAACTGGGACCTATACTTTCAGAAGGATGGTAGACACTAACAGGTGCACAGTTATCTTTCACTCTTCTTCATTTCACTCCACATATAATCATAGGTGAACAATTGCACTGTGCCATCCACTACTCCTTATGCAGCACATCAAAACCCATCCTCTATAAACCACACATACAAACTACATACTTCCAATCAGAAACGAAAATAGAAAGCTCAAGCATTCTATTTCTCAATCCTCTTTGTTCCACATAGGCTTATCTGCAGCAACAGATGTCCAGATAAGAGCACCTCTCTGCACATCATGCACAACACTAAAAGAATTCCCACATAGGGCACACTGCATTTCAAAATCCTTCCAACCATGCACACTTGTATGCAACACTATATAAGTTAAACGACAATGCTATACAAACTATAAAGTTGTAATTGTAATTTTAGTTGCCTATATCTATTATGACGGGGCCACTATGATGTATTTAGCTACTTATTACCTTGATGTTAATTGTTTAGGGCAAGATTGTTGTATAAGCTGCTAGTCCTGGCACTGATCTGTCTGCAGTCATCTTTTATTAATTGTTTGATATGCCACTTGGCGTGCACGATTATTTATTTTGACTGTCTGGTATTTTTGCTGCAGCAGAACATGTGACACTTTTGCACATGTACATGATAATCCAATTAACTGGGGTTTGTGCAGTGTAATTTAATTTATGTTGCTGTTTTCTCCTCAAGATATCAATTTAAATTATTTTTATTTTTTATTTTGTGCAACTATAACCGGACGATAACAAGAATGTGATTAATGTTATCATAGAATGCGGGTGAGTATTTTTACTATGTCCATGGTGCTGGGTGTGTTTTTTAAGGGTGATTGAGCGTGTTTCTCACTGTTATGTGGCATTGACAAAGACTGCTTGGTCGATACGCGTGAGCCGATTAAAATTTGTGTTTGAGAAGCAACATTACAGAGTGCAAACTTTCTTTGTGACTACATGGAAGTGCCGTGTGAACAAACTAAAAAGTATATAACACATATTTGTAAGTATTTGCATATCCACTTGGTCTAAACAAATTGACAAAGCTACACTGTTTATTCTGGCCTCCCTGAATGCCAGTTTGATCACCTCCTGAAAATCCAAAATGGCTGGCCGATTGTGAGCAACAAAAACAGAACCCATCTTCTCTGAGATAAAAAAGAAAAACACCACTGGCTCATTGCTTAAGTTCAGTATCCTATTCCTTACCAACAAATATTTGCCAAGCAAAGCACCCCTCTAGTTCCTAGACCCAAAAATAGAAAGCTGAAGTTCCCCAAAGCTCAACCCCCATCGGTAGTCTAATCCAGGTTGGTGAGACATAGGGACTACCAGTTCTCCATTGTAGCACAAAACCTTTGGAAGCATCTACCAACTGAAATCAGGGCGATCTCACCTCTTGTCAGGGCACAGCCCATGGCCGTACAGAAACTGTTGAATTACGTAACTTATAACTGTAAGAAACTGGGGTAACAGTTGCGAGGTAGGTCACCTTGTTAAGGTGAATCACTTAAGTCAGTAAATTAACCTGAGCTCGGCCCCCTGGTTACCACGGCACAGAGCAGACAGGTTTAACTTAGAGGCAATGTATATAGTATTTATGTAATAGTAAAACAGTAACAAAGTCAAAATGCAAAACAATAAAAATCCCCAAACTAAGTTGAAAACTAGAGTAAAATGTAATAAACACAATCACATAAAAATGACAAAAATCCAATCAGGTGAACCGGAAATATGACTTTTTAAACTTTTAAGTACAAATAGCGCCAAGAAGCACAAAGTGCCAATGATAATCAATGGTCATGGGAGGGCAGGACAAAGGTGCAATCTGACGCTGACCGTGATGAAGCAAGGGTTGGACACACTGACCACGTTTATTCTGGTCAAAGATTTTACCTTCTGACTTTAGTCCTTTAAGTCCCAATCCAACCAAAGTAGTAAATTTCTAAAGCCCCCCACCCCCCAGAACCTCAGTGGAGGCAATTACAGGCTCACAGGACGGCAGGCAAAGGCAAACAGGAGAGTCTAAGCCAGGTCCAGTTGCCACTGGTCAGCTGGGCAGTTGCTGGAAAATACCTCTTGTAGCTTGTTGTGCCCCTGTAGTTCTAAATGAATGTCAACCTTATGACCCTTATGGCCCTTGGAGTCCACTTCTTTATCCTGGGGATGAGAGGGAGGGGAGGTCCAGTCTTCAAGGCTTTTTTCTGGTCACAGACAGCAGGTCCAGGCCTCATCTGTTATTTGCCAGAGGGTCAGAGATGCTGCCTCCAGTATGCTCATTCCTCCCCGGCTCCTTGCTCCCTGCATAGCTTTCTTCTGTTTTCTACTCCTAAACCTCTCCAGTGGCTTATTCCTTTGCCCCACTGTTTCTGCACCGTGGCAGCTTCCATGTGGAACCCTTAGGTCCTCTACTTAGATGTAATGTGAACATCCAGAGTTTGACGTCCTCTGTTTCTGAGTGAAAACCTTAGACCAGAGGCCTTCAAACCTTTTGTATTGATCCCCCCTCCCGCATTTTGCCTCTATTTTTGCGGCAAGGGTGATTTCTGCCATACTGCTGCAAGGTAAATGAACCACAATGAGCTGTTTTTAAAGAAAGACATTCATATTTGTGATGCAGTGAGCCCCTCAGACCCCTGGGCCCTGGTGCCACTGCACTTGCTTTACTAGTGGTAGAAACTGCCTTGCAAAGCATGCTATCTCTGCTGTCCCTCTCTCTCCCATATCTCTGATGCCCAAACCAAAGTATCTCCTCTGCTCAGTTTTCCCCTCCCTTGGGCCATTGCTCCAAAGCCCAAAGCAACACTGGCACAGCAAGCTTTCAATGGTCCCCTAATGCAAGAAAGGAAAGATATTAAAACAGCCCTAATTCTGCAGCACCAATGACATCTACAGTTCTACTCTGCCCATTCCTGGAGTCCAGCATACCTAGGCCTGATGCCCAAAGCAGGCTTTCTGCTGCTCTGTGTTATTTAAAATAGATTCTAGCAAATCCCCACCCTGTTGATCGAGCCTTGTTCCTCCTAATGCTAGCAAGTAAATGGGACCCAAGCCCCTTCTGCTAGTAGGCAGTGTTGGAAAGGAAAATGCTTTGAGCCGATTTCCCGTTGCATTGTGCGATTTAAGTTAGCATTTGCGGCACCATTTTGCATTCAGCCGCCATTTTGTACCATGACCGAAACTAAGCTTCTGTCTCATTCTGTTTGCCTCAGCAGAAAGCAGCCTCAAAGTTTTTTTTTATTTCTCCAAGGTTGAGCTTCGCTGTACTAATGAATAGACTGTCTTATTATTGCATACCTTTCCCGTTAGATAGGCCTGCTCCCACCCTTAGAGTGGCGGGCACGGGCAGAATAACCTTGGAACTGAGATCGCATGTACCCGGTCTTAGGATTGTACTTCATCCTTCTGTGTCTCCTTTGTTCACTAGCTACTAACTGGAAAATTCCAGTCGGGGAGTGTCTTTAGGGGTACTGGAAATGTATATCATGTATCTCCATGTTAGTGGGAGTCAGTCCCTCTGCAGCATTCCAAGGAGGCTGGTCAGACTGGACTCCGCTCGAGTGTATGACTAATAAATTACTTTTTTTTGTATTCTCTACTGTCTCACCGACTCTTCATTTGTTTGGAAGGCTGAGAGGTGGTCACGAGTGACCCGGGTGACCCTATTCGGGTCACTTCCTTCAGTTGGCGCCCGAACAGGGACCCCATCGGTTGTGGCCGTTCCTCGCCCACAGGCGGGTGAGGAGGACGGGCCGTGTCGGGTCAGACGGGCGGACCTGGGATCCCTGCACGAGAGAGTCTGGTACTCGCAGCTGCCCCGCCTGTCTGACCGGGCAATGCCTTGCCCATTGGTCATCTCGGCTGGGATCCTGAACGGCGAAACCCTTGGATCTGACCGTTTGGTCCGAAGAGTCGGCAGTGGAGAATAAATTTGTTTGGCCTGTGTGCACCAGGTGAGTTTGCTTTGGTTCTTTGTGGCTATGGCGCCATTTTGGTTTGTGTTTGGTACGGTCTGATGATCGTTTTTGGACAAGCGCTTGAGTTTGTTTGAGTCCCTTGTGGACATGGTACCACTTTGGTTTGTATTTGATGAGGTCTGAGGACCAATTTTGGTAAGATATTTGCAAATATCTGCTCGTCATCAATAGTGAACTTGTTTTCGTTTTGAAAGATGCAGTGTGCCAGTAAAATGTTGTGGGCTGTCGTTGTTCTACTGATGCTCGTTTGGAAGAAAGTCAGCCAGCGCCACCAGAAGGCACCCCTAACTTTGACATGTATGTCAAACATGGCCTTGGCCCTATTATGTTTAGTACGTTATGGCACAAATATACGAGGGACAATGCCGAGTTGCAGTGGCCATTGACGGGCACTTTTGATGAACAGAAAATTAATTTCCTGCAGGATAAATTGTTTGCGAAAAGAAGTAGACAGTCGATGTTCGATTCCCTCAGATCATGGCAAAAGGAAGCTAGACAGAGACGAATGAAAGCAAAGAAGGAGGCCCGGAAGGGAAAAATGCAGATGATGACTCAGAAAGCTGTAGCGTATGATAGAGAGAGAACAGAGAAAGGGATAGAGTGTGCTGTTAGGAAATTTCGATTGCAATGTGAAAAGTCTTATGTTGCTCAAGAAGAAAATGATACATTTGTGGAGGAATTGTTAGATGCTCAACCTCCACCCCCATACGCCCCGCAGAAAATATATCCTGCCATCCCACAGCCACAATCGCCTGTTTCTTCTGCTTCTGCTGTTTCTTTTTCCTCTGTCATTGATCCGGCTGCTTTGGCCACCGCACCTACTGTCCTTTCTTTGGCTTCGCCTTCAGCGCCTGCGATGACCGCGAATCTTCCTGCTATGCCTATTGTTTCGGCATCTCTCTCTCCAGCTCTTACACCTACGACACAGCCCTTGGCGACATTGGTGCCTGTTCCCTCTGTTACTACTCCTTCCCTTTTCTTTATTCCCCGACGGTACTGAGTAGTGTAACGCCTGTAAGGGGATTAGGGGATGGGGACTGGGCAACAGCTAGGGAACGACTGGCGCAAATATTGATACGATCTGATGTGGGCGATGAAGAGAAGAAGGTGGTAGCCAATCAGGCCGCTCAGTGGGCTCGTCACCCCATTTACAGCGTGGAGGATGTGTGGAGTGTGATGAAAGATTATGAGCCGTTTGCAGCAGCATGCCCTTAAGCATATGTCGGCTACTTTGATTGGCCTGTGGGAACAGTGTTTTAATGATGCCGCACCCCAACTTTTTTAATGATATTAGGGACAATGTGTATGCTGCTGATATGGCACCTGGTCAGGTCTTTGGTAATGTCGCAACACTGGTCGCTTATAGAGGTAGGCTGCTTGAGAAGAGCCCGAAGACAGTGTCCCAATTCCCGATGAGGGAAGTCCACCCTATATATCACCCTGAGATACCAGAACTACGAGATCAGCATAACGTTGTTACTAGACCCCTGGTAGGGGCCCAGTTTCAGGAACAATGGGTTTAAACTCCATGGAAGAGGAGTGAGGTTTTGTCCCTTAAGACTCAGTTACCCTACCCAAGGAAGAATCCTACTGCATATTATAAGGAATTGACAGAGGCCGCTTCATCCACAGTGATGACGCTTACAGATATTTAAATGTTCTTCGGATTACTAGTACCTGTTGATATTTGGAGTCAGGTACACATACAGGACCATGTTGCAGAATTGGGTGGTACTTGGGATCAGATGAAGGCGTGGGACCAGGAGAGGAAGCCTGGTGAGAAGCCTAAGGCCGAGATACTAGCTTTGCCTGGTCGGATTATTACCTATATGCATTCTCTTATTCCACCAAGAAGGGTAGATTGGGACAAGTTAACAGCATGTCGTCAGAAGAAAGATGAAAGTGTGTCCGAATTTTTCACTTGATTTGAAGGTGTGTTTTGGGATTTTAGCAGACAGGACTTGTCGGTGGATGGAGGTGTCTGATTGTTCGTTAATAGATTTGTTACGAACCTGCTTCCTGAGATCGCGACTCGGTTGCAGGCTTCGGAGAGCACGTAGACTACCTCCTCCCCTTCTGTAATATGGAGTATGGCACAGTATTATGGACACAGGGAAAATGAGAAGGAGAAGGTGGAGAAAATGCATAAAGAATTGAAGACTAAGGTGTTATTGCAACAGGCTTCTCGAGAGAATGGTAGAGGACCTGGTGGTCCGGACCGACAGCTTCCGCGTACTAGCAGGAACACTACGCCTGTAGGACCGAATCAGTGTGAAACTGTAAAGAGGAGGGACACTGACGCAGCGAGTGTCCTGTGCTTTTGCAAAAGGTGGCGGTCCCGAGGGGACGAGGGGCTCGTGAACGGGGGCGTGGAGATGGTGGTCAGGATAGGCGGGAGGCTCCTGTGCTGTGAAGCAGAGAGATGGATAAAGAACTAAAGAAGAAACATGCCTTCTCACCAGGGTGCCTGCTACCTGAAAGAAATGGAAATGTGTGCAAGTCGTTAAGCACCCAATATAAAGGCTGCTTTGGAGTCAGTCTCGGCTTTAATTGATGGAGTCACATAAAACTTTATGGTGAGAAATATTTATTCTGTGTGAGAGGTAATATAAAGGTGCTATCAGTGGAGTTCTCTGGCATGTCCTTTTAATGGACACTGAAAAAATGTTTGCACTAGATACAGTCTGATTACTTATTACAAAAGTGTATATTTTTAAAGCAATTGTTTTATCTTAAGGACTTCCTTTTGCAGCAGCCTATTTTATACTGTGTAAAAACGTATTTTAAATGACATTCACAGTGCTTTCTGTCACAGGCTCACACCTCATAGCACTATTCCTAACTGCACCAATTGGGATTTAAATTTTTGTCTCTGGTCACACACACAGACATCTGTAGTGACCACACTAACCAACTGAGCTTTCATATGTTAAATGAGTACAATTCCCATCCATTAGCTAAACTTGCATTTATTTTTCATGTATTGTGTCTGCCTGTTATTTCACATGCAGTTAACTATAGGTAAAAACAGCAAAATGTAGAACAGTTTGTTCTTTTTCTTTGACCCCGTCTCCACACTCACTGACACTCCCCTCATGGCACTACGTATTACAGTCTCACACTTTTTTTTAACACTGAAACTGCTGTAAATGAAGACAGTCTGGAAACGTGCTTCCAGGCTATCCTCGTTTACAAGTAAATGCAAAGGCATTTGTGCCCCGCTGAGAATGCAGCTATGGACACCCAGGGGGGTGTGCCCCCATTTTGAAGACCTCTGCCTTAGACCCTCTCAGTGGCATAACTAGATTGCCATAGGCCCTAGTGCAAGAAAAGTAACTGGGCCCACTCACCAGGGAGACATCTCAGTCGGTTTGCTGCCCCCGCCACTCCTCAACCTCCTTCCACAGAGTCTGCATCTGTTATATCAATACTCATTACCATTCTCATATACTCTCTATTGTATTTATATTCTCTGCACTGTATTTCTGCAAGTAAAAGCCATATCCCTAAAAAACATTAACAAAGCCAATAGGTTTGACCCTTATAAAGTGCATGCACACAAAGGCACAACATGCAGGGATCCCAAATCCACACTGCTACCCTCACATAGGCACATTCCTCATGCTGCACTCACACAGGCATATGCCTCACTCTGCACTCACACAGGCACAGCTTTCAACCTGTAGACCACTTATCCTACATTCACAAAAGACAATGTTAATCCTGCATTCTCACAGGCACAACCCTCACAATGCACTCACTAAACATAACGGTTATCCTAGAGTCACACAAGTACACTGCTCACGCATATGTACTCCGCTCACTAGGAAGGAGCAGAGTCTGGATAGATGGTGGCATAGGAGGCAGAGGTTGAGTATCTGGTGCATTGTGCCACTAGTACAATTCAAAGCTGTTGAGGTAAGCTACACTGAAGCCTGAATGTCCAAGGAGGTTATCTCATCTCCAAGTAGCAATACTTGGACTAGCACTGCAGGCTATGTCTTTCCTAGTTCAACTAGTTCAACTAGGAAAGACGATGAAGGAACGTCGCAACGGAATGAAAAATAAATTAATGAAAAGCCATTGTTCAACTAGGAAAGACGATGAAGGAACGTTGCAACGGAATGAAAAAAAAATTAATGAAAAGCCATTGTTCAACTAGGAAAGACGATGAAGGAACGTCGCAACAGAATGAAAAAGAAATTAATGAAAAGCCATTGTTGAAAACGCTACACGCTGAGCATGTTCGGGGAGTTACTCACGACAGCCAAAGCCCTCCAGATTTACAAGAAGAAGCATAGTTACCCTGACAAGAATAAAATTTGTGTGGTGACGCCCTCTAATATCGAAGAACCGCCTGTGAATTCATATCCTCACTACAATAGTAACGAAGAGATTTCTAGCAATCAAGCTTAGAGCACTAATCAGATTGCACCAAGTCAAAGCCATCGCACCAAGTCAAAGCCCTGAAGATAGCCCCAGGAATATTACTGGGTCTCGAAACGCGTTGGCATTTCTCTACCATTGAGGAACCTTTAAATTACGAACACAAGCAGCCTTGAGGGATATTTTGTAACACTCTACCCCAGCTGGCTTTGCTTAAAAATTCTTTTCCCAATGGGCAGCATCCTTACCAAAAGGACTATATAAATTACATGTATTAGGATTGCTGCATACATGAATTTTTCAAAATGACAGGCTGGTGTACCATTTAGAATGTTATGTTTACGTATTATCATTTTCATATGTTTGATGTAATGTTGTTTATTTCATGTTGAATCAATGTAAAGTATTGTGTTGGAACAAAAAGTGTTCTCTCAATTTCAGACGTATATGATATTTGAAAAATCACAAACAAATGTAATAATTGGTTAAATAAATACCCAGGATCATTGAATCAAGGTTAGGTCCTTTGTCTGTTTAAATACGAAACAGCATCTAAAGTGGTGGCTAGATTTCATGTTGTGCACTTTAACTAAATGTAGAGGGCATGTGCTTCAATAAATAAAAGTAAGGATTCACACTGGTCTGTCATCTTGGAGCAATAAAAAATGTATGCAGAGTATGCATAATACCGTTTCAAGATAGTGGCAGGGTTTTGAAGCTTGCAGCAGTGACGCCTGGTGCTCTGCATAAGAAAGTTGTAGTCCAGTAGCAATGACAGTGCAGCTGCTGATACTCTCATCACTCAATTAGCACTAGTCTGCATTTGCATGAGCTGCTGGGGGATGAACTTAAAGGAAATATCTCCATAGGTTGGACTCCTCTGGATGGAGAGTAACACAGAGTAAGTAGGCAATATACTGTTACTCAGACTGCCTGACATCCTAAAGACCAGTGGTAGTCTACGAGACAGAGCCAAACATTGGCAACAAAGCCAGTAGCTGAAGATGGCTGTTCCACTCCCCAATTGTATGTATACTGTCCTAAAGACCCCCAACTAATATGTGAATGACACTCTCAGGGGCATAGCTTGGTCAGTAAGATTTAGTGGGTGTGAGCGTCAGAGTTCCCAAAAATCACGCTGGCATATCATGTCAAAATACATTATACACAAGCAGGGCCCATGAAAGGGGCTAAAGGGGCAGCGGAAAGGGAGAGGAATGCAAATTGGTAGGGGTACAAAGTGAGAGAAAGCACATTATTTTGTGAAATAACCAATATTTTTGAAGTTTTAACAAAACAGAGAGAGGGAAAGAGTGTGTGTGCTTTTTGTCTGCGTTTATGTAGAAAATTCCTAGTGAAATCCGACAGACACCTCACCAGCCCCAACTGAAAGCACCTGTTCCCAACTATTTATCACAAAATACATTTATTAGAGGGGTGTAACATCCCAAACACCCCCCGAAGCTATGCCCCGGACACTCTGTCTAATAAGTAACTGAAGTGGGCTTACCCAAAGTCCATTTTCTCTAAGCAAAATTATGTAGTTTTTTTGCAAAAATATGAGGCTGGTGAGACAGCTAAATCAGTCTTTTGGTTAGACCAAAAACACAGAAATAGATCGCAGGAGCACAGGGGGTCCTTGACTCACATGCATAAGACATACAGCACTGGTCAAGAGCATCACAATCTTTCCTGAAAGACACTGAACAAGTGTGGTACTGCAGGTCCAGTGCATGTTTCCTTCAAAGACAAGGAACAATAGTGGTACTGCAGTGCCAGCCAGTGTAAGCTTCCTTCAAAGACGTTGAATAAGAATGCTACTACTGGGCCAGTCAGTGAAAGCTTCCTTCAAAGTCATGGAACAAATGTGGTACTGCAGGACCAGTGCAAGCTTCAATCAAAGACAGGGAACAAATGTGGCAATGCAGGGCCAGTGCAAGCTTCCTTCAAGTCTGGGACTCGGGGCCAATGCAAGCTTGCCTCAAAGACAAGGAACAAGTGTGGTACCACAGGGCTAACCACTGCAAGCTTCCTTCAAAGACATGTAAGAAGTGTGTAATTGCAGGGCCACTGCAAGCTTACTTCGAAGACATGGAACAAGTGTAGCACTGTGAAGCACCAATTAACACCTCGGTTAGATACAATGAACAAGCAAGATTTCAGATTTGGTGGGAGCCTAAGGGACAGCACTGGGGTATATGTGTGCAAACTTAACTCACAATTATTGCAAGATTTCCTTGCACAAAACAGCTACAGTGTCAGGCAAGAGTACACACTTCCCTCACACCCATAGAAGTCATGCCTATCTGATCACAAAAAATGCAAGTGTTCCTTGCATGCTTCAGCCAGATGCTAAACTCTGGTTCAGCTTGAGTTCCTCTTAAGCCCTTGAGCTCAAAATTCTTTGATCTTTCTTGTGACTTAGAAGAACAAACAGTAATTTGTCAGTAGACTAGACTGACATTTGATCTCTGCCTTTAAACACACAGCAAATGTGACAGGATAAAAACAAAAACTTAAAGTCTTCTTTCATGCTCGTTCACCTTCAGAACTTTAGCAAGATTATTTAGGCGCCCTATCAGGGCTCAAGAGGCAGAAGTTTGGCCCTCTTACACCTCTGGGCCCCAGTGCATTGCACTGGCTGCACCACTGGTAGCTACGCCCCTGGACCCGCTACTGAGATGTCTGCAAACGTGTCTGATTTGCCCCCTACCAATGATAAGTGGACATCTTAGACCCTCTACAGAAGTGCCTGTAAACAGCTTTCATTTACCACCAACAACTGCTGAGAGAATGACTTATAATCTCTGCTCAGGTGTTCATTTTGCCGTACATCCTTTAGGAAGATCCTTACTTATCTGTCTATAACCTTCCTTGGTCTGTGTCCATACAGCTTTTGGGTGGCCAACTTAGATCTTCTACTGAGGTGTCTAGTCAGATGGCATACAACAGGGGTCACTGCAACTTTTTGTGTAGCATCAACACTGTCCTAGGATTTACCTATAGGCTGATCACTGGTACACATCAACATTAATTTCACTCCAGGGCCTCCAGGACTACCTTTCTCCTTCTTGCCCATGAGTTTTCCTTTCTGAAACTACCATGTCACTCAGCGACCACTGCAGAAGACAAAACAAGTAGGGGTTTGTAAGACAAAAGAAACACAGTTTTGGCTCTGCGACACATCAAAACATTGAGAATGATTAAGATGTGCGCCAGATAAACACTTTTTGGAAACCAACAAAAACATCCCAGATAACATACCGTCAAGGTACATCGGCACACCATTCGGACGGAGGGCCCGATTACGATCTTGGCAGATGGGATACTCCGTCACAAACGTGACAGACATCCCGTCCGCCTGTATTACAAGTCCATAGGAACATTTGTGACAGAGTATCCCATCCACCAAGATCGTAATCAGGCCCATAAACAAAAGCCAAGATATCAACAAAGAGAATCAGACTCTGGATTCCAACCAGATATAAAAAGTTGACATACCCAATGATGGATATTACAATTGAATATACACACACAATCCTTACTGACCAGACAATCTCCACTTACCCACATCCAATCAGTTTCCTATCAAAAACAAAAACCACAATTGCATGCACATCAATAACAAGATCTATATCAAAGAATAAACTATAGATGAACTAATTATGTACTTGCAAGTAAACTGTTTGTTCATAACTGAGACACATGCATAATAGATGATGCAGCCCCCATAATGCATGAAGCAATACCTCAGGATATAGGATTATCATTAAAAAAACTTGCACATTAAAAAAAGGGAGGAGCCTTTATCGTGCAAAAGGAATCCCTAAATACTTTGCTCTTACCCAACTACTCTGCACAGAATTGACGGGTCTCCTGGTCAAACGCCCAACAAATCTTTCTCCTTTTTGCTAACCTACTGCCATCTGCCTCAAAACACCTCATGTTGCCACATGCAGTCCAAGACCCCAAACCTCATTGTTCTGAGTGGCTTCAATACATGTCCGAGATGCCAGATCAAATCTCAACAAATTGATTGTTGATAAATGTTTGAGCTTTGAAACTGACACAATCCATTACTCAACTAATGCACTCTGCAGGTCACACCCTTGCTTGAAAACACTGGCAGCATAAACACCTCCAAACTTCTACCTCTAACATAGAGCAATTACCTACCCATCCATTTCAAGATACAAAATCCAGAACATTGCAATCCCAAAAGTCAAGTACGTCTAAGAACTCTAGAACACGCTGGAAAAAGCTGATGCTAGAAACCATGAAAACACTACTAGCAGCAGCAAACCTACTACTGAAACCTTTAGCTGTAAGGCATCACACATTCCAATGTTCAGTGTGACCCTCAAAACCATTTGACACAGTTATTCCATGGAAAAACACTCTCTCAAATTGTACCATAATAGGGGAATTGTTCATCAAGAGGCTTGCAAAACTAAAAGCCACTAACTGATCACTTGAATACATACGGAGGGTAAATAGTCCCAGACAGAAAAAACAGTAGACTTATTAATTCCATAAATAAAGAGCAAGCATTAGAAAAGAAAAACAATACTTATACTCCCACCTCTCTTTTTCATCATGCCCTGGAAAAGAGGTCTTCAGAATCCTCTCTGAATTTAAAGGTCCCACAATGTGCTCTGTGGGGCATAGGATTCATTGTGGCTTTCCTGATGAAGGCCCCTTGTTCACCGAAACACGTGTAGAAGATCTATCATCAAATTTAAAGCTACCCCTTGCACTTTTTGATTTGTTGTACTTCTGATTTCCTATGTGTCCCACTTGTATAATATTGCAATTAGTTTATTTATGATTTATTGTTTACATTGTCCTTTATGGATCATATGTACAAATTATATGTCTTTGTTTGCTGTATATATTTATTATTGTTAGCACTGGTGATTATGTTGTGATGTTATTGTTTTATAATTGTCTTTCTGAGAAATACCATAGAACCTATAATGGTCGTTTTTTAAAACAATTTTGTATGAATAAAATGATTTGGTACCGATAATCACTGTACACTGAGGGGCCGATTCCGATTCGGGCCGGAAAACATACCGACCGCCTCGGTATGGGAATATAGTCCGACCGACACGTACCGGCGTTGCCCGACCTGGGTAGTACCATGAAATGCATGTGAATCACGACCGACTCGTACGGATCACAAGTCGAACGACCGAACCTCACGGAAACAAGCTATCCGGCCGGGAAACCACGCGATTCGAACCGACCGACACCCACCAGGAATGAACCCGAACGCAACGTACCCGCGAACTCCGACACGCGCAGTACAATGTAATGCGTGGAAAACCAGACCGAGTCACACGGAGCTCAAGCCGTACGACCGACACGCATACAAAACGGAGCCGAAGCAACCCAATACTCCGCGACCGACACGTACGCCGCACATGAAACCCAGCAGAAACACAGCGTGAACGACTCGGAGAAGCTCGCACGAGACAACTGCAGCGTCCTACTCGGTCAGAAGAACGTCTCCTACATGCACAAAAAGTACAAAGGGAAAAAAAAATTAAAAAAGGGCCAAACAAGCAATTACAAAGCCAATAAATACTGGGGGGGGGAAACATGGAACAAAGACACACCCACAACTCCACCCATATAAAGGCCACAAATCCCTACCATGATCCTTTGCAAATTCAACTGACCTGTCAGCACAGAACACCATCAGACAGCAACCACAGACACACTCACAGTTCATCCATCACACAAGCCACACACCATTAGCACATCAACAAATAGCACCCTCACATACACCCAGCAAAACCGACACTCACACACCCTCACCTGCACACACACACACATCAATCACCACCACCACCCATCACCATGCCCCCAAAGAAGAATCCAAAGTTCCTAGACAGTGAATTGGAAGTCCTGGTAGATGAGATCCTCAGGGTAGAGCCACAGTTGTTTGGCACATTGGTCCAACAGACCCCCATGTCGCAGAAAACCAAGATGTGGGAGAGGATCGTCGACAGGGTCAATGCACAATCACCATGTTTGCGCACAAAGGAAGACATCCAGAACAGGTGGTATGATGTGCGCAGGAGGGTCAGGGACCTACTAAAGAAGGATTACATCGTGAGTCAGCGCACCGGCAGTGGCCCTCCTGCCAAACCACTATACCTCAGGCCCTGGGAGGAGAAGGTGCGGGCCATCCTACCACCAGTGAGCGTATATGGACTATCAAACATCCCAGAGCCTGGTGAGTACACAACTAATATACACAATATTGTGTGACAATACACACACATCACTGTCAAGGGGATAGTCAAACCATGCACCCTTAGCAAATCCACAGCAACCAAAAGATAATCACCCCAAGATTTGTCTCTCAGTCAGATAAACACAATACATGCCATCTCATAGTGATATGTAACTGTGTCATGATATGTACAAACCTAACTACAAATACAGCAAGGCAGTGGCACAAATATAACCAACAAACACAGTTAGACATTTTGCCACCACTAGAACACCACCTCACAGGGAAGCTCACTGAAAGGAAGGAATTCTGTGTATGCTGGTGAAGTCAGTGTAGCCAATAGCATGATGGGAGTTGTAGTCACAGATATTCGTCACCCTCACAATTGGCCCATCAACACCACTCTGAACCATGCTCACATCACAGGGAGTGGAAAACAACTGACAAGATGGCTGAAACTGGGTACTGCTGTGTGGAGCACAAGGCCCTGCTGGGAACTGGGCACCAACAAACAACAGGACCACACTGTCAGCCATCTTGCCATTGCTGTCACACTCACACACAGTGAAGTCCACTCAAAAGGAAGGAAGTATGGGCATGCTGGGAAGGGGGTGTAGGCAATAGCATGATGGGAGTTGTAGTCACAGATATTGGTCACCTTCACAATTGGCCCATCAACACCACTCTGAACCATGCTCACATCACAGGGAGTGGAAAACAACTAACAAGATGGCTGGCACTGGGTACTGCTGTGGGGAGCACAAGGCCCTGCTGGGAACTGTGCACCAACCAACAGCAGGACACTACTGACTGACATCCTGAAAGCCAACTTGCACTCCCTGCAATGGAAGCACGTTCCATGGTGGGATATCTGGCTGGGTGGGAAGGAGGACTCACAGCTCTGACCATAGTTACAAGCAGCTTTTCTCACACACACCCTTAACACAAACTCCACACAACTCACCTGGGAGAATGCAATGGCTCACACTCTAATTAAATATCCCACAAAGAACCACCACCCTGGGTCATGCTGTGTGAAGCACAGGGACACTCTTGGGACTTGTAGCCAAACAAACGCCAGGACAACACTGTCAGCCATCCTGTCAGCACAGGCACACTACCCCACAGGGAAGCAGAGTCAAAAGGAAGGAAGTATGGGCATGCTGGGAAGGGGGGTGTAGGCAATAGCATCCCCCACCCACATGGCCCAGCAAGCTCACACTGAAGCATGCACACCTCACAGGCAGTGAAAAGCCACTTCAAAGATGTCTGACACTGGCCTCAGCTGTGGGGAGCACAAGGCCCTGCTGGGAACTGTGCACCAACCAACAGCAGGACACCACTGTCAGCCATCTTGCCATTGCTGTCACACTCACACACAGTGAAGTCCACTCAACAGGAAGGAAGTATGGGCATGCTGGGAAGGGGGGTGTAGGCAATAGCATGATGGGAGTTGTAGTCACAGATATTGGTCACCCTCACAATTGGCCCATCAACACCACTCTGAACCATGCTCACATCACAGGGAGTGGAAAACAACTGACAAGATGGCTGACACTGGGTACTGCTGTGGGGAGCACAAGCCCCTGCTGGGAACTGGGCACCAACCAACAGCAGGACACCACTGACTGACATCCTGAAAGCCAACTTGCACTCCCTGCAATGGAAGCACGTTCCATGGTGGGATATCTGGCTGGGTGGGAAGGAGGACCCACAGCTCTGACCATAGTTACAAGCAGCTTTTCTCACACACACCCTTAACACAAACTCCACACAACTCACCTGGGAGAATGCAATGGCTCACACTCTAATTAAATATCCCACAAAGAACCACCACCCTGGGTCATGCTGTGTGAAGCACAGGGACATTCTTGGGACTTGTAGCCAAACAAACGCCAGGACAACACTGTCAGCCATCCTGTCAGCACAGGCACACTACCCCACAGGGAAGCAGAGTCAAAAGGAAGGAAGTATGGGCATGCTGGGAAGGGGGTGTAGGCAATAGCATGATGGGAGTTGTAGTCACAGATATTGGTCACCCTCACAATTGGCCCATCAACAACACTCTGAACCATGCCCACATCACAGGGAGTGGAAAACAACTGACAAGATGGATGACACTGGGTACTGCTGTGGGGAGCACAAGCCCCTGCTGGGAACTGGGCACCAACCAACAGCAGGACACCACTGAATGACATCCTGAAAGCCAACTTGCACTCCCTGCAATGGAAGCACGTTCCATGTTGGGATATCTGGCTGGGTGGGAAGGAGGACCCACAGCTCTGACCATAGTTACAAGCAGCTTTTCTCACACACACCCTTAACACAAACTCCACACAACTCACCTGGGAGAATGCAATGGCTCACACTCTAATTAAATATCCCACAAAGAACCACCACCCTGGGTCATGCTGTGTAAAGCACAGGGACACTCTTGGGACTTGTAGCCAAACAAACGCCAGGACAACACTGTCAGCCATCCTGTCAGCACAGGCACACTACCCCACAGGGAAGCAGAGTCAAAAGGAAGGAAGTATGGGCATGCTGGGAAGGGGGGTGTAGGCAATAGCATGATGGGAGTTGTAGTCACAGATATTGGTCACCCTCACAATTGGCCCATCAACACCACTCTGAACCATGCTCACATCACAGGGAGTGGAAAACAACTGACAAGATGGCTGACACTGGGTACTGCTGTGGGGAGCACAAGCCCCTGCTGGGAACTGGGCACCAACCAACAGCAGGACACGACTGACTGACATCCTGAATGCCAACTTGCACTCCCTGCAATGGAAGCACGTTCCATGGTGGGATATCTGGCTGGGTGGGAAGGAGGACCCACAGCTCTGACCATAGTTACAAGCAGCTTTTCTTACACACACCCTTAACACAAACTCAACACAACTCACCTGGGAGAATGCAATGCCTCACACTCCAATTAAATATCCCACAAAGAACCATCTCCCTGGGTGTGAAGCACAGGGACACTCTTGGGACTTGTAGCCAAACAAATGCCAGGACAACACTGTCAGCCATCCTGTCAGCACAGGCACACTACCCCACAGGGAAGCAGAGTCAAAAGGAAGGAAGTATGGGCATGCTGGGAAGGGGGGGTGTAGGCAATAGCATGATGGGAGTGGTAGTCACAGCTCAACATCCCCCACCCACATGGCCCAGCAAGCTCACACTGAAGCATGCACACCTCACAGGCAGTGAAAAGCCACTTCAAAGATGTCTGACACTGGCCTCAGCTGTGGGGAGCACAAGGCCCTGCTGGGAACTGTGCAACAACCAACAGCAGGACACCACTGACTGACATCCTGAGAATCAACCTGCACACACTGCAAGGGTGGCATGCTTCATGGTGGGATAACTGGGCTGGGGGAGAAGGAGGGCCGGATGTCCACCAAATACCACCAATGCTGGCCATGCACACACCTCAACATTCACATTGAAAAGCTTCAGGTTGGCAGGACAATGTGCTACACCAATATCAACCTCTGACTGTGACAACTGAGGACAATGCAATGTACAGGCCTGCATCCAGAGGTACAGTCACAACTGTCAGGTGTGTGAACCATGGATGCCTGTAGAAACATAACCTACATTGTGTGTCTCTTCCAAAAACAGGTGATGATGGGGACACAGCAGCAGACGATGAGGAGTCCCTGTCCCAGGCTCCGAGGGACACTGAGCTCACTGGTGTGGAACAGCCTCTGCACTCCTCGGATGGCGAAGACCTACCTGGCACCTCCGGTGTGAGTCATCATGCAGCACCAGCAGGACCAACATCTGCACCCCCTGCACCCACCCCTCCAACAACTGCCAACACACAGACCACCCCTGCCAACACGGACAGACCAAGGACCACCGATGACAACAGCACAGGGACCCCGGCCCAACGTGGAGCAACGGACAACGACCCCAGTAACAACCCCCAAGTGGGCCTACGGTCACCTGTGCGTGCCACCACAGGTCCCGCACGTGTCGCCAGGGGTGGTGGGAGGGGTGGTAGACATAGGTCGCTGTTTGCAGAGAGGTCTGGACTGCATGATGACCCACAACTGGCACACATTGCTGAGGCGTACCAGAATAGCACCGGAGAGGTCAGCCAGGTAGTGGGGATCCTCAAGGACATTCAACAGCAGCAGGCTGCCCATCATGCCTGCTTGGACTCACACATGTCCCGTGTGGAGACACACATGTCCCGTGTGGAGACACACATGTCTGGCATGGAGTCCAAGTGTGACACATTGGAAGAACTGACAGCGGTGCATAGGGACATATTGACATGCCTCCGCCAGATTAGCACCAACATGGCCACACCTCCCTGTGTGCCCACAACATCTGGTGCTGCAACAACTGCAACTGCCATATGGAGGGAGGAGGACTCTGGCGGAGAGTCCTCTGCACCGCAGCAGCCTGCACGTGAGGATCCCCCCCGAAAGAAGAGGGGTCGTCCGAGGAAGGAAAACTGAGAGGCCGATGGCCATGTACATCCCCCAGGAACCCAACACCTGTTCTGGAAATTCTCCTTTGTGTGCAAACTGTTCACCCTGTCGAATGCAACACAACTCTCCCACATGACATGGGGAGCTTAAGTTGGCCCAATGTATCAGATGACAGTGGACTTTACTCAGGACATTTCTGCTACCAAGACTTCCAACTCATCTGGGAACTTTGGATTCCAATCCCAATGTACAGCACCCACCATCCTGTGCACTATCCTCACACATGTATGGAAATAAACTCACTAATACACCATACTTGCCTCTGTTGTGATTCCAACGTGGTTTCTGTCATGGAGATGGTGATCTGCTAAATGACACTGTGCATGATAACTGTTACAGCAAGTTCAACACCGTCATGTGAGTCATGGCGACGTGACACATATGAGGGAGACACACCACTAGGGCTACACAACACATACACACCAGGGCCATCTGACTCATCACCTACACTGATGTTGCCAGGCAATACAGTGGAATGCACAGACACCACACCTATTCACAGTCTGTGTTAACTAGCCCACAGGTGCAGTAAGCACATGTTAGTCAGATGTGTGACCACAGACAACGCACATCCCAAAGTGAAGCACAGGTTTATTACACTTTTGCAACAAGTTGTTTCCACTACAGATGCAAGGTAATCCTACGTGGCAGTGGCCACACAGTCAACAAGTGTAGAAGAAATAAAGTCCAGGGGTGTGTGGCACATCACCTGTAGGGAAACGACTGCTTCCACCCTGGAAGTTGAATCATGGTGTCGGGGGATCACAGTTCACCAAACAACTCTGAAAGTACCCTGTGAAGGACAGACATGACACACAGTCAAAAGCACTGAAGAACAGGACAGAACTGCAATACTCATGGCCAATACATGTCACAAGGTACTCACAGAAAACCAAGTTAGCATGTCAACACTGTTGGGGAGTACAGACTACCTGTAAGGACACATCGCTGCACGCTTCCAGTCAAGTAGCACATGGCCACACTCAAACAGCACCAGAGCACCACCAACACATATCACGCAAACTCACATCATTGGCATGACAACTCTCTGGATACTCACATTCAGCTGAAGAAGTTGGTGATGAGCTGTGTGCGGACATCACCATCATCATCATCATCATCATCACTGGCATCGTGGCCCAGGCCAGGATCCTCCACAGGTGGCGGATGTTGGTCATCGTCATTCAGAATGAGAGGCAACTCCTTCCGCACTGCCAGGTTGTGTAGCATGCAGCAGACGATGACAATCTTGCACACCTTTGCTGGGGCATATGGGAGGGCCCCTCCTGTCTTGTCCAGGCAGCGGAAGCGGCTCTTCAGGAGACCAAATGTCCGCTCGATCACTCTCCTGGTCCGACCATGTGCCTCATTGTAGCACATCTGGGCTGGTGTCACAGGGTTCCTGAGGGGTGTCAGCAACCACGGCATGTTGGGGTATCCGGAGTCACCTACAGACAGACAATTGCACATTAGCTGAGTTGGAAAAGAGGGCGGAATACAACATAGCAGAACACACTCCATGGTACAAAGTCAGTACACACCGACAAGCCAGGCACGCTGGTTCTGCATCTGTGACATCATCCTCGGGATGCGACTACTCCTCATCACGTAGGCATCGTGTGCCGAACCAGGGAAACGGGCACACACATGTGAGATGCACATATCTGCAAGACATACCACCAGAGCATTGATCGAATGATAATGTTTCCTGTTCCTGTATGCCTGCTCATGTGCCTGTGGTGGTACCAAAGCCACATGTGTCCCATCAATGGAGCCAATGACATGTGGCATCCTCCCCAGGGCATAGAAGTCACTCTTGACGTCAGTGAGTTGTTGAAGTTTAGGGAAATAGATGTACTGGTTCAGGCATCTCAACATTGCCACCAAAACATCGCGTAGCACACGGCTGAACATAGTCTGTGACATCCCACCAGCAGTCGCCACAGTGTGTTGAAAGGTACCGGTGGCAAAGAAGTGTAGGGCTGCCATCACCTTCACCTTGGGGGTCAGCGCTGTAGGGTACGGCCGGCCAGGTTGCAAATGTGGGGCCAAGCGCACTGCCAAATCCTCAATCAGCTGCCTGGTGAAGCGGTACCGTCGGATGCTGTCACGTTCCACCATCGTTGCTAGGTCAGGGAATGGTCTATGGACAGCTGGTGCCCTGCAGTGCATAGGTGAAGAAAGAAAGATTGTCAGTCACCCCACATATGTGCCATTCACCATACTCAATATCACATGATACATCATTACGAGACACAAGTACTTGATGTGTGTGCCGTTCTGTATGGACATATATGGCATCTACATGGCCATCATCTAACATCTCAGTTCAACATGTGTTGACAACAGGTTCCAGGTTGTGCTATGGGAAACCATTAGGCTGTGTCACAGTACCCATTTACTGCTGTCCCGTTCCAAACACACACCACAGTGACATGTCTGGACAGATGCGCCACAGGCATCACAGCCCATTGACAGGTAGATTCCCAGGGACCCTGTCTTGCCACATGGACACTGGCATGACATGGCGTATCATGTACATGTCAGAAAAACAAACATGACTCCCACAGGTAGTGGCCCCTGTTGCCTCCGCAGGACAGACATCGACGTCTGTGACACACACACGCACAACATCAAAGTCCATGCACAAACAACGTGGATGTGGAGACTGTCTCCCATTGTGCACATGGAATCAGAGACATCGGAAACACAACATGCACACAGACTGTGGAGGGCCATCACTATTGTGGCAATGGGTCACCCTGTGACGTACATACCTTCCCACATGGGACTCTGGGGGTATGTGACATGTCATACACATACACAACCTGGAAATGTGACCATGCCACATGCTCTGAAATGAACAGTTGCACATCACAGTGGTCATGTGCACAACACACAAAGGATCCTGTCCCCATGAACACGTGCACAGCCTGGGAGTGGCTGCCCCCAAGTGCCACCCCAAAAACCACATGTTGACCCCCATACACAGAAAAGGAAATGCAGCCTTACATGCTTTAGGATACAGTGTGGACAGGCTGTGGTTTTGTAGGTGTGCCCCTGAGTCCCTGGCAAGTATATGTGGCTGGCATACGTTCACCAGTGACAAGCATGGTGACATATGCGAGTGACCTGTACAGGGACGCGTCGTACAGCAATGGACCGATCGGTGTGCACGCACTGGCCATTGAATCTGTTGTGAGCGGGTACGCGTTATTTCCCGGAATACGCGTTGTACAGCAATGGACCGATCGGTGTGCACGCACTGGCCATTGAATCTGTTGTGAGCGGGTATGCGTTGTACAGCAATGGACCGATCGGTGTGCACGCACTGGCCATTGCATCTGTTGTGAGCGGGTACGCGTTGTACAGCAATGGACCGATCGGTGTGCACGCACTGGCCATTGAATCTGTTGTGAGCGGGTACGCGTTGTTTCCCGGAATACGCGTTGTACAGCAATGGACCGATCGGTGTGCACGCACTGGCCATTGAATCTGTTGTGAGCGGGTATGCGTTGTACAGCAATGGACCGATCGGTGTGCACGCACTGGCCATTGCATCTGTTGTGAGCGGGTACGCGTTGTACAGCAATGGACCGATCGGTGTGCACGCACTGGCCATTGCATCTGTTGTGAGCGGGTACGCGTTGTACAGCAATGGACCGATCGGTGTGCACGCACTGGCCATTGAATCTGTTGTGAGCGGGTACGCGTTGTACAGCAATGGACCGATCGGTGTGCACGCACTGGCCATTGCATCTGTTGTGAGCGGGTACGCGTTGTACAGCAATGGACCGATCGGTGTGCACGCACTGGCCATTGAATCTGTTGTGAGCGGGTACGCGTTGTACAGCAATGGACCGATCGGTGCGCACGCATTGGACATTGCATTTGATGTGAGCGTGTACGCGTTGTTTTTTTAAATACGCGTTGTACAGCAATGGTCCGGACGGTGCGTATGCATTGGCTAGGGCCTGGCATGGCAACGGACGCGTTTTCGAAGCTGTAACGAGTCTGATGCAGTGAATTTAGTTGGCCAGCCACAACAATGTTGCAAATTCATGGGTGTCATGAAGTTTAAATTTTGAAGGATGCTGTGGGCGTGTATAAGTGGTGCAATTCCATGGATTGGCCAGATTCAGAAGATGCAAACGACTTGGACCTATCACTTTGGACACATGGGACAGTATCTGCCTCTGCAGCACACATATAATGCTGGCTGTTCCCCTGAGAGCTTACTTGCCTGCACTACATGCTCCAGGACGACATCTGCCACCAACACTGCTGCTGTCTCTGCATCCTCTGGCTACTGCAATGGCATGTACTGTGGAGAGAGCCCCAGCCTTCAGCCTTGAGGAGAACCAGGCCCTGCTGGACAGCCTCCTTCCACAGTACAGCAAGCTGTATGGGAAACCAGGGGAGCAGGTGAGTGTGCTGTCCACTGCCTTACTAATTGTGCATGTTGTCTGACTAGCAAGACTTACAGTGTGCACACCACTGGCTAGCATGCTCACTGAGTAGTTCTCACCCCCCAAAGTGTGTAGTCACATGCACTGAACAGGTACAGTGCAGTAACAGTGCATTCCAACAAGGTTTTACTTCCCAGACAATGATACCATGTAGTAACTGCTGGCAAACTGTTCATAGCCATCGTTGCACTGCCTGTGTACATCATATGCCCCTGTGATTGAGACATGTATATCCAACTGTGTGATGCACGTATATGTTGCATGTGTAGTAATGGCATTTTCACTTTGTCATCCTCACAGGTTGATGCCCACCAGAAGCAGGAAATCTGGCTGACCATCGCCCGGGCAGTAAGATCCGTGGGGGACTACAAGCGCCGGATCCGCAACTGCCAGAAGAGGTGGCAGGACCTTCGGGGCTGGACCCGGAGGATCGCAAGGGTCCAGCTGAAGCTGTCGCCTCCTCGCAGGAGGGGCGGACACTCGACCCTGACCCCCACATGCTCAGGATCCTGGCGGTGGTCTTCCCTGACCTGGATGGGCAGCTGAAGGCCAGACAGCAGCAAGGAGGGGTGAGTCCATGACTGCACTGTGAACTTTGTCTGACATGCTATGTGCCCTCCTCTGGCCTGGTTAAACTTCCACAGTACATCAGTCTTGTGGTCCAGGACCCATGTCCCTCAATTGTGACATGCCCACTCCTCATCTGATACGCATATGTGTGTCCCTTACAGTCAGGAAATTGTGTCACTTGGGTACTGTGTCCTTTCATTTTGCTTCGCTCAAGGTGGGGGACAGCATTTGTTCCTGTGACTTTGTTGTGGGATTCATGGGTGGGTCAATTGCTTACACAATGCCTAAGTTCTGACATGTAATCTGGGTGTAACTTTGATATGTGGTCCACTTGCTGATCTAAATCACCTCATGTCCCTGGGGTATTTGGCACACCCCCATGCTGCGGGTGGGAACAATGTTTGGGCCTCAGGAGTATGTATATCAAGTGTGTCACACATGATTAGCCACCTGCCTACTGTCCAGGGCTCATCCCTCTTTCAGGTGGAGCAGGACAGTCATGCCTACTCCAGGGCATACAATACACTCTGTACTCCCACTCCCGTGTATCAGCTGACATGTTGTGATCAGTGAAATGTTCCCTCAGGTGTCTGCCTCTGTGTCATTGTGCTGTGGCTTCATTGTCAGGACTACTGGGATGTTTATCGTTTAGGGCTCAGCATGCCATCTGAGATGTGACCATGAGAGACGATACTTCTGTGACTTATAGGTGTTTGATCACTTGACTGTGCACACAGGTGTATGCGACTGTGAACTTCAGGCAGCTGTTTTTCATTCACAGCAGACTGTGAGGTGCTCAGGTTCATAGAGTTGTGTTTCATGTCTCCCATATGTCCAATTGGCATGACGTGGACAAATAAGAGTTCAGATTATGTGGTTTGTGGGGGATGGACATGTGCACTTGTCAGCTACATAACTTGCATTCCCCATAACCTAGGATTGTGACACAGTGCAGACTGTTGTTGGCTGGCTGCCATGCCCATGTGACTGGAGACAGTGAAGTATGACTTTGCAGGCTTGCCTGTGCCATGGCATTTAACTTCCTAAGAGTGATCCTGCAGGGGAGTGACATGTGCAACATGCACCCCATTGTGGCATTGACTATCCGGACATGGGTGCATCATGGTGTCTGGTGCTGGTATGCATCACATGCATTTCTATTTAGACTCTGGCCATCCCTTTATCCGGACACCTGTACTAACTTAGTGGCAAGAGATGTGATGTGTGCATGTTCACATACTTCACCGTGTTCTCTGCAATGTCCAACAACTGTGTACGTGGTGCATGTGTCCACACTGGGGTATTACCATCCAACAGGCACCAGACAGATGGGTGCAAGGGCAGGAGGGGTGTGAGTGCCATGGTTGACCATCATACTGACAATTGGCTTCTCCTAATCTGTGTGAGGACTTTTGGCAATGTTCAACTGAGGATGCCAGGGCTTGCTCTGTAATGTGCTGTACTTACAGTGGTGTGTGCGGTCAGTGCAGGTGACTGATGTTTGTCTGTTTCCCTAATTGTTTGCAGATACATCCACGGCCACAGGAGGGGACAGCTCCACGGACCGGGAGGAGTTGCAGAGCCAGACTGGGTCAGCAGCCGATGAGTGGTCGGAGGGACCCAGTGGCACGGAGGGCGAGGGGAGCCACACCGAGGAGTCCTCAGCACCATCCACCTCAGCTGAGGACCACAGCAGCTCGGAGGATGACTCCCTTGTGGAGGCGGGTGTCAGCAGCCACCACACCCCAGCTAGTATGTCTGGCCCCGCCACCACCACCACCACCGCCCTCCCATTGGCTCCCATTCCAGAGGTCTGTGGAGGCTCCCGTGTTCGGGAGCGTGTCTCCTTCGTGCCAGGCACCGCACCCCCTGCCCCTGTGTCCCCTGCTGCCCTGAGTGAGGAGTCTGTGTACCTACTTCGGCAGCTCCATGTAGGGCAGACAGCAATGCTGAGTGTCCTCCATGCACACACCACTCTGTTGACACAGCTGGTGTCGTTCATGGAGGGCATCTCGACGGGCATGTCTGCCCTACAGAGGAGCAATAGGTCCATGGACTCCTCCCTGACGGCAGCAGTGTCCCTCCTCCAACAGTCCCTCACCCCTCCTACCTCTGCCCCATCCACACTTCCTGGCACCCTACCTGTCCCAATCACATGCACACCGGCACAATCACCCAAACACACAGACACGAGTAGCACAGAAACACACAAAACAAGGGCAAAACGTGCACACAAGCATCCTCAGGGGACTGATACCACACCCACAGGGGATGGGGAACAGACACACACACAGGCATCCACAGTCACTCCGCAGTCCTCAAAATCCTCTCCCTCCAAGACCCCTTCCCTTGCCTCACCTGCAACCCCACCTACAAAGCAGCTCTTCCTCTGTGACCTCGGCCTCTTCCCCTCCGATCCCGCTGATCCAGCATACAGGGGGAAGAGGAAGTCCACCCACACAGAGGGGAGTGCCCCTCGCCCCCGGACACCCTCCTCCAGGCGCAGACAGACTGAGGCCCCCACCCGCAAGTCCCCCCAGGCCTGGAAGAGCAAGACCCTGCCACCGCCCAGCAGGTCAACCACACAGTCTCCTTCCTCCATCCCTCAGGCACCCACAACACAGGTTCCCCCACCACACCCTGTCCCAGGTTCCCCCACCCACAGATACACCATCCCCAAAATGATGCGGCCTTCTCCACCTACCACTTGCTCTTCCAGCCCCACACCCCCCGCTGCACATGTTTGTGCCACTGGTGTGGAGACCGTGTCCTCCCCCTCTGTCCTGCCCACCTTACCTGAACCCCATTCTACTCCCCCGGAGATGGGCACCGCAGTGGAGTCCACTACCACCCCGTCTGACATGGGCACTGCAGTGGGGAACCTGTCCACACCATCTGACTCATGCCCCCCAGTTGTGCCGGCACACACCATGTCAGACACCTCCACTCCAGTTGTCAGTGACTCTCCACCACCAGCCACCCCTTCCCTGCCTCCTTCTGGTGAGCCCTGATCCTGTCCCTGCGGTGCCTGGCGTGACCCCCCGTATGCCCCTCCGAGGGGAGTGTCCCTGGTTAGTAGCAGTGCAGGAAAGCTAAGGGTGACATCTGCCACTGTCACCCTGTTTGGACTTTCGTTATGGACTGGCCATTGGCCTTTGGGTTTTGTCTGGACTTTGTATTTTAAAAACACATATGCTGAATAAAGATCCTTTCAGTTCTCCAGTGGTTTTGCTTCAGATGTACATGATGTTGAGGATGCTAAACATGCCCTTGCTGCAGTGATGGTGATTTTTGCTATCAGGTAAATGAAGTGTTACTGTGCAGGACCCCATGTGGTCCAGGGTGAATGTGTCCTATCCTGGTGTGTAGCCATGTCATCCTTTGCAGCAATATGAGGGTGTCATGTTTTTCATATTTGCCAATGGGATTCCCTACATGTTTTTGCAATATCACATCTGTGGCTTACACCCCTGCACAACAGATGTGCTTGCCATTGTTCAATTTGTCTATTTCCCTGACCGTGTGTCCATCTCCACTGGACATGCAAGTTTGGGCATCAATGGGGAAGGACTCACCTGTGGTATCAGTGCAACTTGCTATACATGTGTATTGGATCGGTGCAGATGATTTCGGTGACACTGCCATGACCAGGCTGATGTGACGAGAGCCTTCATTTTGTGCTAATTGTTGACTGAGTGACCAAGTGTTCTGCTGACATGATTGAGCCCTGTAGAGACAACGTATGGCACAGCTTTCCGTACACAGGAGTGGAGTCCCCTCATGGCAGTGTGTAATTCCGTGACATTGCCTGAGCCCAAGGTGTGTGTTGTGTGAGCATGTCTGTGTGTGTTCACTTCCATTTTGCTACGCAGGCTGGGGTCCCTAGTGATGTTCCTGTTTGTGATGCTTGCTGAGTTGAGCAATGTTCCCCCCAAATCTTCGCCCTGGGTTCTCTGTGATGTGGGTGCATGGCACATTACTGGTGATCAGGGTGTCATCCATAGATGTGTTTGCTGTCAGGGCTGAGTTTGTGGGAAAACGCAGATGAGACACAGTCAGGATTCCCCTTGGCACTTGTTGGTTACACAAGTCATGTAATTTACAGTTTGTGGTAGCTTTCAGTGATTGTGACACATTGTGTGTGTGTGACTGCTGCCACTCCTCAGGGTCAGAGCTGCAATGTTGGAAGTTGTCTATGTGTGTTCTTTGTGGGTGACCTTGGCTTCTTCATTGGTGTGTGACAGTGGCCGGGATCCCATTGGTTGGTGTGGATTTGACGTCATGCCCATGTACAGCGTACTGTGCAGTGTGTCAGACATTCACAAGTCTTGTTGACTGGCCATGTGTGATGGGTATCTCCACCTTAGTTCCCCCCACCACCCCAGGGATTGTCATGGGTACATGTGCAATGTCACCAGTCCATGTGAGCTTCACTGCTGCACATTGGTGGAGGTCAAGGTGTGTGGTGTTGAGTGTGTGCAAATGAGAGTTGTTGCACGGCTAGACCCCTACCTCCATGTTGGCCTTGGCTGACAGGCCGTGGTGATTGATTTGTGCTTGTGTAGGTGTGATGGTGGTTACTTGCTCAGGACACATGACTGTGGTTCACAGTGTGTACGACATCTACCTTTGTCATCACAGTGGGATTATCATGCAGGCCAGTGTCACCACAATGTGGGGTCCCTGGGGGTAGTGCTGTGGTGGGTCTGTCTCTTGCTGTGTTAGCTGCTGTTCCTACAAGCTTGTGTGACATTTGTAATTTGGGCTCCCTCACATCTAACAATGCCTGATTGCCCACATAGGGGAATCCGATCCATGAGTTACTTTTGTGTGGCACTGTATTGACATCTGTGTAATAGGGATTCAGGCCTCCTCATGTTTTGTGTGGTTGCCTGGGGACACAGGCACACCCCCCCCCCCCATCACCTGCTGTGTTTGATATGCAGTGTGAGTCTGCCTGTTTGTGTTTGTGCATTTGCACCACTGCATTGGCATTTCTTTAGTGTGCCATTGGCTGTATGTTGTTTGGTGGCTTTCCCCCGCTGTCCCTGGGACTCCTAGGTCATCAGTCAGCACAATGATCATGGTTTGTATGTCCTATTGCTGCCATGGAATGGTATTTGTTCACCAGACATCTACAGTCTCCACAGGATTTCTACATTTGTGTGTCCATTGGTGCAGATATGTGGGTCTGCATTATGATGGTCACTTCTGTCATTGTGTTATTCGTGAATGTTGACAATGTGAGCCCCCATGGGTGATGTTTGTCTGTACATGGCCAAAGCGATGTTTCATTGGCACTGCACTGTTTGCCTCACCCAATCTATGTTGCTATGGGACACAAGCACTACTATGCCACTGATGTGTTTGTTGTTGTGTGAGCAGGAATCATCCATGCAGTTTGGCATTTGCAGCTTTTCCCATGACAACACTTACATTTTGGTCACTGTGGTGATGGGGCTTTAGACCCCATTGCCGCACTGTTCAAAATGTGCTTCAGCTATGGACCCCACACTTACATTTTGGTCACTGTGGTGATGGGGCTTTAGACCCCATTGCCACAATGTTCGAAATGTGCTTCAGCTATGGACCCCACACTTACCTTTTGGTCACTGTGGTGATGGGGTGTTAGACCACATTGCCACACTGTTCAAAATGTGCTTCAACTATGGACCCCACACTTACATTTTGGTCACTGTGGTGATGGGGTGTTAGACCCCATTGCTACACACTGTTCAAAATGTGCTTCAGCTATGGACCCCACACTTACATTTTGGTCACTGTGGTGATGGGGCTTTAGACCCCATTGCCACACTGTTCAAAATGTGCTTCAGCTATGGACCCCACACTTACATTTTGGTCACTGTGATGATGGAGGTTTAGACCCCATTCCCACAGTGGTCATGGTCTGCTTGCATTGTGGAGGCCACACACATTTATGTGTGACACATGTGATAGGGGGTCACATTGTATGTTCAATGTCATGTTCAGTGTTGTAGGCATTTGACACAGACTACACACGCTTGTCATGGTGTTGGGTGGGATGTATTTTTCAGACATTCCTTATGTTGGAGTATGCTGGTTGTGTCATGCATTACCCGTCCTATGAGTAGGGGTTGTGTGGGTGGTAGGCATCCAGGCCCCCATGAGTAGGGGTGGTGGTGGTGGTAGGCATCCATCCCCCTATGAGTGGGGATGGTAGTAGTGGCAGGCATCCATCCCCCTATGAGTGGGGATGGTAGTAGTAACAGGCATCCAGGCCCCCCTGAGTAGGGGTGGTGGTAGTGGTAGGCATCCATCCCCCTATGAGTGGGGATGGTAGTAGTGGCAGGCATCCATCCCCCTATGAGTGGGGATGGTATTAGTGGCAGGCATCCATCCCCCTATGAGTGGGGATGGTAGTAGTGGCAGGCATCCATCCCCCTATGAGTGGGGATGGTAGTAGTGACAGGCATCCAGGCCCCCCTGAGTAGGGGTGGTGGTAGTGGTAGGTATCCAGGCCCCCCTGAGTAGGGGTGGTGGTAGTGGTAGGCATCCAGGCCCCCATGAGAAGGGGTGGTGGTAGTGGTAGGCATCCAGGCCCCCCTGAGTAGGGGTGGTGGTAGTGGTAGGCATCCAGGCCCCCCTGAGTAGGGGTGGTGATGGGGCTTTAGGCCCCATTGCTGCACTGTTCAAAATGTGCTTCAGCTATGGACCCCACACTTACATTTTGGTCACTGTGGTGATGGGGCTTTAGACCCCATTGTCACAAAGTTCGAAATGTGCTTCAGCTATGGACCCCACACTTACCTTTTGGTCACTGTGGTGATGGGGTGTTAGACCACATTGACACACTGTTCAAAATGTGCTTCAGCTATGGACCCCACACTTACATTTTGGTCACTGTGGTGATGGGGCTTTAGACCCCATTGCCACAATGTTCGAAATGTGCTTCAGCTATGGACCCCACACTTACCTTTTGGTCACTGTGGTGATGGGGTGTTAGACCACATTGCCACACTGTTCAAAATGTGCTTCAACTTTGGACCCCACACTTACATTTTGGTCACTGTGGTGATGGGGTGTTAGACCCCATTGCCACACTGTTCAAAATGTGCTTCAGCTATGGACCCCACACTTACATTTTGGTCACTGTGGTGATGGGGCTTTAGACCCCATTGCCACACTGTTCAAAATGTGCTTCAGCTATGGACCCCACACTTACATTTTGGTCACTGTGATGATGGGGTTTAGACCCCATTCCCACAGTGGTCATGGTCTGCTTGCATTGTGGAGGCCACACACATTTATGTGTGACACATGTGATAGGGGGTCACATTGTATGTTCAATGTCATGTTCAGTGTTGTAGGCATTTGACACAGACTACACACGCTTGTCATGGTGTTGGGGGATGTATTTTTCAGACATTCCTTATGTTGGAGTATGCTGGTTGTGTCATGCATTACCCGTCCTATGAGTAGGGGTTGTGTGGGTGGTAGGCATCCAGGCCCCCATGAGTAGGGGTGGTGGTGGTGGTAGGCATCCATCCCCTTATGAGTGGGGATGGTAGTAGTGGCAGGCATCCATCCCCCTATGAGTGAGGATGGTAGTAGTAACAGGCATCCAGGCCCCCCTGAGTAGGGGTGGTGGTAGTGGTAGGCATCCATCCCCCTATGAGTGGGGATGGTAGTAGTGGCAGGCATCCATCCCCCTATGAGTGGGGATGGTATTAGTGGCAGGCATCCATCCCCCTATGAGTGGGGATGGTAGTAGTGGCAGGCATCCATCCCCCTATGAGTGGGGATGGTAGTAGTGACAGGCATCCAGGGCCCCCTGAGTAGGGGTGGTGGTAGTGGTAGGTATCCAGGCCCCCCTGAGTAGGGGTGGTGGTAGTGGTAGGCATCCAGGCCCCCATGAGAAGGGGTGGTGGTAGTGGTAGGCATCCAGGCCCCCCTGAGTAGGGGTGTTGGTAGTGGTAGGCATCCAGGCCCCCCTGAGTAGGGGTGGTGGTAGTGGTAGGCTTCCAGGCCCCCATGAGTAGGGGTGGTGGTAGTGGTAGGCATCCAGGCCCCCCTGAGTAGGGGTGGTGGTAGTGGTAGGCAACCAGGCCCCCATGAGTAGGGGTGGTGGTAGTGGTAGGCATCCAGGCCCCCATGAGTAGGGGTGGTGTTAGTGGTAGGCATCCATCCCCCTATGAGTGGGGATGGTAGTAGTGACAGGCATCCAGGCCCCCCTGAGCCCCCCTGAGCAGGGGTGGTGATAGTGGTAGGCATCCATCCCCCTATGAGTGGGGATGGTAGTAGTGACAGGCGGGGAGCGGTGGCAGGTCTTTAGTATAGGCGTAGCAGCCGGTGACTGGTGACTCGCTATCACGCAACTGAGCCAGCACCATGACCCCCTTTCCCATGAGGCACGCAATCATGCGTTACATAGTTCTTTCCTTTCAACTACTAGGATGAAAGGTCTCCTAACTGTGAGTACAGAGTTAGGTAACAGTGATCAAGGGCAGGGTACACCTTAGCGTGTGTAGACCGCCCGGGTCACGTACTCTTGGTCCTGACGAAAACCTAGTAATACCGACATTAGGTTGAAACATGTAGACCCTTTTCTTCGCACTTTTTTGCACTTTTTTACCTAAAGATACCAGTTGGTCAATTTAACCAAAAAGGGTGTCTTATAATTCTTTTTAATATTGTCCAGATGCTCTATTATTAAAAATACTAATTTTGAGTTATATTTGGCCAATTTTTAAATCACTATTTCACTCACCTACACAGAAAACAAACCTGCTCCACTGTAATCAGGTGTTGAAGCACACCCGGATGGCATTCGGCCATTCGGGTGGGACCCCGATGATGAAGCATGTCACCAACTAGGTTGGTGAGTGAGGGGTCTTCTTAAGAAAGGATATTTCCTCTCTTGTGCCCTTTATCCCAATACTTTGGAGACTTCACTGTGTCTCCTGGTTGTACTCCTCTTATTGTTTGTTTAAGTAGTGACAGGCATCCAGGCCCTCCTGAGTATGGGTGGTGGTAGTGGTAGGCATCCAGGCCCCCCTGAGTAGGGGTGGTGGTAGTGGTAGGCATCCAGGCCCCCATGAGTAGGGGTGGTGGTAGTGGTAGGCATCCAGGCCCCCCTGAGTAGGGGTGGTGGTAGTGGTAGGCATCCATCCCCCTATGAGTGGGGATGGTAGTAGTGGCAGGCATCCAGGCCCCCTATGAGTGGGGATGGTAGTAGTGGCAGGCATCCATCCCCCTATAGTGGGGATGGTAGTAGTGGCAGGCATCCAGGCCCCCCTGAGTCGGGGTGGTGGTAGTGGTAGGCATCCAGGCCCCCTGAGTAGGGGTGGTGGTAGTGGTAGGCATCCATCCCCCTATGAGTGGGGATGGTAGTAGTGGCAGGCATCCATCCCCTATGAGTGGGGATGGTAGTAGTGACAGGCATCCAGGCCCCCTGAGTAGGGGTGGTGGTAGTGGTAGGCATCCATCCCCCTATGAGTGGGGATGGTAGTAGTGGCAGGCATCCATCCCCCTATGAGTGGGGATGGTAGTAGTGGCAGGCATCCATCCCCCTATGAGTGGGGATGGTAGTAGTGGCAGGCATCCATCCCCCTATGAGTGGGGATGGTATTAGTGGCAGGCATCCATCCCCCAAAGAGTGGGGAGGGTAGTAGTGACAGGCATCCAGGCCCCCCTGAGTAGGGGTGGTGGTAGTGGTAGGCATCCATCCCCCTATGAGTGGGGATGGTAGTAGTGGCAGGCATCCATCCCCCTATGAGTGGGGATGGTAGTAGTGGTAGCCATCAGGCCCCTATGGGTGTGTATGGCATTGGTGATAGCCATCCCGCCCCTATGGTTCTGCTGTTGCTAGTGTACGTCATTTCTGCATCCCTATGTGTGTGTGACATATTTCGGGTACATGTCGTTTGTTTGTGTTGTGGGTGTTTGACTTACCGTCTGCGCCGTACGCGTCCGTACCGGTCCCGGTAATAGATGTAGAGTATTGGTAGGACCTGCGCGATGGGATTCATGGTTGGGTCGTCTCGTTCGGGTTTCTCGTGGCTTCGACTCGTACTCGTCGCTGGCTTGTCCGTCTCGTCGCCGTGGATCGTCTTGTGGCGCGAATCGGAGCTTATGTGCAGCTCTCCCGGAGGTAAACAGACATAATATCGAATTTTTAATATCGAATTGCCAAAATATCGAGTTTTTAATATAGAATGGACAGAATATCGAATTGCCAAAATATAGTGGTTAAGAATATCGAAATTCAGGTAAGAAATATCGATTGTCAAAATATCGACAGTCATAATATAGTTGTTAAAAATATCGATTTTTTTATAGTGTTTTAAGTGTTAGTATATGTGTTAAAAGTATGTATTATTTTTGTAATGTATGTTTTAATTTTTTTAAAGTAATGAATTTTATGTTATTTAATTTTTGCGTAATTTAATTCTGTAGCGGGTTGTGGGTTTATAGGGGAATAGGGTGGGAAATAATTTAATTATAGTAAATTAAATATTAATTTTTAGGAATTATTAATTATATTTAATTTAATTTTGCGTTTTAGTTCTGTAGCGGGTTGTGGGTTTATAGGGGAATAGGGTGGGAAGTAATTTAAATGTAATTAAGTAATTATTTAATTTTATTTATTGGTATTGATAAATAATTCATTGTTAATTAATTATTAATTGGCAATTAATTTTTATTAATTGGTAATTAATTTTTATTAATTTTTTAATTGATAATTATATTAATTGTATTAATTTATTATTCAGAGCGTGTTGTGGGTTTATAGGGAATAGGGTGGGAAGTAATTTAATTGTAATTCAGTAATTATTTATTTTTATTTATTGGTATTGATTATTAATTTATTGTTAATTAATTCTTATTTGGTAATTAATTTTTATTAATTGGTAATTAATTTTTATTAATTGGTAATTAATTTTTTATTAATTTATTAATTGATAATTATGTTAATTGTATTAATTTATTCTTTGTAGCGGGTTGTGGGTTTATAGGGGAATAGGGTGGGAAGTAATTTAATTGTAATTAATTCATTATTGAAAATATTTTGGTGTATTGATAATTAATTTACTGTCAATTAATTATTACTTGGTATTTTTTATTATTTATTATTTTTTTGTATTGAAAATTAATTCTTTGTTAATTAATAATTAATAGGTAATTAATTTTTAAGAAATAATATTTATTGGTATTTAGAATTAATTATTAAATATGTTGTAATTGGTAAGTAATCTTAATTAATTTTTTATTGGTATTGATAATTATTTTAAGGCCCATTACGATACCCGGCGTAAAAAAATCCGCCACGCATGAAAGCGGCAAAAATCCGCCCGCACACACCGTCTGAACACCGACCACGCCATTACGATGACACAAACCGAAAACCGCCATCGGCGGAAAAATCACACAAGATACCGCCCGCCCTCGTCCGAGTCGGAGTCAAACCGCCCGCCACGGACGGAAACACGCACGACAACACAAAACCGCCCGCCCTCACGGCCGACACACCGCACGTGAAATTACGATCGCACCGCCATGAGCGCGGGTAAACTACAAATATACCGCCCGCCAGCGCAAACAACGCCGATGAGAATTGACACGGCAGAAGCCATGGCGCCCACGTCCCTGCACAGAAACCATCCGCTGACAAAAACAATCGCACACAACATGGCCAACAAGTCCACACAGCAAGGCACGCACAAATACACAAGCACAGTACACATCCCGAAAACACCCCCCTGGACAAACAAAAACTACAAAGGCCAGAACACCAGACACAACACACCTGAAAACAACAGACCATGAGGACACACCCACATAGGTAAGTACAAAAGCAGCACTCCCACAGACCACAACCCCTTGCAACATTGCAAACCAGAGAGGAGAGGAGAGGACACAGTGACACAGCAAGGACAGCAGCACACCACAGAAACGCACACATCACAACCACCACCACCACCACCACCAAACACCGGCACCACAAACCCCCTGCACATTACACAACACACACCGCACCAGCACCACAAACACCATGGCACCACAAAGAATGCCCAAGTTCACGCCCATTGAGCTGACGGTCATGGTCGACGAGATTATCAAGGTGCACCCACAAATCTATGGGAACCTGGTCCAGCACACACCACTAGCCACCAGAAAGAGAATGTGGAACCGGATCGTAGACCAGGTCAATGCAGTCGGGACCCTGCCCAGGAACAGAGTTGAAATCAACAAACGGTGGAATGACGTCAAGAGCCTGGTCAAGAAGAAGGAGAGCAAAAACAGAGAGCTGGCTGCCGTCACTGGCGGAGGGAATCCCGCGCTTTTCAAGACCTTCAAAGCGTGGGAGGAGAAGGTGCGAGTCATCATACATCCGGAGATCCTCACCGGATTAGCAGGGGGAGTGGAGGCTGGTAAGTACAAACTAATGTATACCAGCACACCGCTATGTACTCACATGCACTACCACCATGCCACAGCTCCCAGGGACAAACACCCCCATGTCCAGCACACAATACACAACACATCACACACACATGCAACAGACACCACCACACACAGCCCAAACCTAACAACTGTAAGATACGTGGGGGCATGTGTACACTCAGCCAGCCACGTAACCACCAACAGGTCCCCAAGTATGCCAGAAGCGCCACAACGAGCACCCACCACACCCATGTGTCCGCCATAGCTGCACTAACCGACAAGTAACAGGTAAGTGGCAGGAACACAAAGTGCAGTGGGTGGGAGGGTGGACAGCTCAAGTACAACACACACCAGGCCCCTAGTCCCACAGCACAGCAAGGAGGAGCATCCCCCACACCCCACACCCACGTGTCAGCCACCGCAGTGCACACCGACAGCCGAAAGGTAGACATCACGGTCCACAACAATCGGTGTCAGTGGGTGTCCAGCCATCACCACGACCCACAACACCGCCCCCACCCCCACAGACCTGCAACATGGAGCACCCCCGCTTAGAACCATGTGGCATCCAGTACAGTGCACGCCCGAACAACCTGCAGGTGGGAAACTGGACAGGGCTGGATTACTGGAGGCATGAGGACCGTAACACGACTAACACATGGGACATGTCACGTAGCAGACGAACACGCAGCACCGCCCACTGTCACGAACAAGTGAACAATGTGCACACGGACATGAACCACAGACTCACACCCCACATGACCCATCACAGACACAGCAACACCCAAGGAGCCACGTCTGCATGCACAAGCCACACTGAATATAGTAGCACACGGCAGCCACTGTGCAACCCATCACACACAACCGAAACACCATTGAAGTCCTGTCCATGTAGCCCCTACTGCCTGTCAACCACACACCCCACAACTACGCCTATGTAAGACAAACAACACTAGACGCAACAGAGCGGAACAACATAAATGCACACGAACACCACTGAACCCATCAAACACACAGACACACCATGCACATACAACATACCATCCATCCCATCCGTCAGCCCCAGTCCCATGAAAGGCATGTCATCCGAACAGCTGCCACACATACAGCAGTCACGCTAAGAGACATGCCCATGACCAACCATATGCCAGAAGTCAATGAAGCGCACGCCACACTGTGAGCAACAACACACAACATGGGCCACACCCCCCCCGAGCACTGCAGTGATGCACATGGCACAGGGCAGCATGCACACCAAGGAGATGGGACAACTGCAATACGTCGGGTGGCACACAACCATCACTCACTCATAACGATGCGTCCAATGCCATGTCCAGTAATCACAACAGACAGCAAATATGCAGGGCATGTCAGGCATGCACACACCTCAGACCATGCACTGTCATGCTGCCACAACACATGTCACGTTCGGCACCCATGGCTCACAGCATGTACCCCAAAAGCATATTCCATCCCAAATGCGTTTCTGGGGCATGCCCCCCATGTTACCATATGCGTTCCTAAGCGTCCCATTTGAACACCAAATGCAAAGTACAAACCAGACCCAGGATGGGCCAGGAGCCCGCATACACCAGAGTCACAATAAGTAGGGGCACAGCAACACACCCATCGGCATGGCCAATCCATCCCATGCCACATGTGCACAGCACACAGTCCCATTGCCAAGCACACACAACTACAAATGGTACAGCCACACACACGCCTCCGGGAAACCCATGTACGAGATTGCACGAACTGTTAATGTCAGACGACAAATACATACTTCGCCAGGTGCAACACAATAACAAATCTCATTCTCTCCACAGGTGACGAACTGCTGGATGCTGGGGATGGAGACAGCAGCCAGCACAGCCAGCCTACAAGCCCCCAACGAGGACACACGGATGTGGAGGATCTGTCCTCCTCTTCGGACACGGACCACCAAGCAGGCCCATCTGGTGTGGCAGGGCCCAGCCGCTCCCCAGGACCCCTCCTACCCACCAACCCATCATCCAGGGCTGCTGAACATTCCCAGCCCCCTGCTGCCACAGTCGTTGCGGCCACACCCACGGTCATTGCGGCCACACCCACGGTCATTGCGGCCACACCCACGGTCATTGCGGCCACTACCACTGCCGCAACCGCCACCACGTCTTCGCTGGCCACAGCCCCAGCGCAGGTGGTGGCCCGGCCGACTGGATCCACCCTGGGAGCCAGGACGAGGACCGTGGTGAGCAATGTGGCTAGTGGGCAGGCCGGTGGCAGCAGGACTGGTAGGAGGAGCAGGGTCAGGGAAACGCCAGCCTCCCCTGGGAACCATGCCCTGCCTCAATTTGCCAGGGTCCTTGGGGCCTATGAAGAGGCCCAAGGACAATGGGCCAGGTCTGCTACAGACACGCGTGAGGTGCTGGGGGTGCTGAGGTCCATGGACGCCCGTATGGGCCAACTCGTGGACCTCATGGGCCAGCTGGTGGTGGCGGTGAGGTCACATCCAGGGACAGCAGCTCCCCTCCGCCACCACCTGCCGGGGCGCAGGGTCGAGCAGCAGTGTCCAGTTCCCCTGCGTCCACAGCCAGTGAGCACACCTCAACCACCAGCAGGTCGCAAGCAGGCACCCCCCTCGCAAACGTGGAAGGGGCCGTCCGAAGTGGAAACAGATCTCCCGGGAGGACTTCACACGCTCCAAACGCAAGTGAGGCAGCCAGCCAGCCTTCCTTGACCACCCACTGCATTGACTTGGACTACGATCCCACTCCACACAGCCATCTGGATGGCATGTGTGTGTTGGACTATGGACATAGAACCAGTAGGTACACCCTGAGCATCTCGCAGCCATGACCGACAGCTCATTGTCACTGCACGCACCACTTTTGTCATCACCTTACACACAATCACATGTCACAGTTTGAATTAAATGCACCTCTTCCACAAACTGCTGTCTGTGCCCTGTGTTTTAATTGTACGGAATACAACGGCCACCTTGAGCGGAACGGCACCTGATGCGTGGCATGGCAATGGAACCGGAGGGCCTGTAGGGACCTAGGGGTGGGAGACAGAACAGGAGCACATTCAATGAGTGTGTCACACACCCATCACACAGTACATGTCAACAACTACAAGCAATGTACACACATCGCACAGAGCAATAGGGCACAATGCCACAGCCACCAACAGTGGCATACTTACCTGGCCATGGAGCGTTGACACACAGCACGCAGTGAACAAAAGGCCACCCTGACACAGCACACACACACCTGCACAAATACAGACACATCAGCCGTCGTACATGGACACTCACCGTCAAGTGAAGTAGCGGGCGATGAGCTGCTGGCGCACATTCCCAGCTTCCTCCTCTCCGCTGTCCTCCTCACTCGAGCTGTCCTGGTCTGCGGGCTGGGGCCCTGGTTGATCTCCGTCATCCACAATGAGGGGGATCTGCTTCCGAATGGCCAGATTGTGCAGCATGCAGCACGCCACCACTATCTGGCACACCTTCTGTGGGGAGTACGCCAGCGCACCCCGGTGCGGTCCAGGCACCTGAACCTGGACTTGAGGAGGCCAAAGGTACGCTCGACCACACGTCTGGTCCTCCCATGTGCCTCATTGTAGCGATCGTCTGCTGGGGTGCGAGGATTCCTCAATGGACTGAGCAGCCATGCCCCATTCGGGTACGCAGAGTCACCTGGGTGTGAGGGACACAGAGAACCGTTGCTATTCCAACTGGACAGGGGACAGCATCGCACAGCCAGCACGCTACACCACTCCACATACTCACCGACAATACAGCCACGATCCTGTTGCAGATTGGACATCAGTCGTGGCAAGATGCTGTTGCGCATTATGTGTGCGTCATGGGCCGAGCCTGGGAACTTTGCACACACGTGGGTTATCACCATGTCCGCAAGGCACACCACTTGCACATTCAGGGAGTGCGTGTGCTTCCTGTTGCGGTACAGGTGCTCAGTGGCCTGTGGTGGAACAAGGCCAACATGTGTGCAATCAATGGCACCAACGACGTGTGGGATCCTGCCAAGGGCATAGAATGCACCCTTCACTGCCGCCAATTCACGAGCCCTGGGGAATCTGATGTACCTGTTTCGGCACAGCATCATGGCTGCCAGTACATCCCTCAGCACCTTGCTGAACATGGGCTGGGACATCCCTCCTCCACTGCCCACTGTGTGCTGGAATGACCCAGTGGCGAAGAAATGCATGGCGGCCATCACCTTAGCCGTGGGGGTGAATGCTGTCGGATACACCCTGCGGGGACGGAGATGGGGTTCCAACATGGCACACAGTCGATGCAGGGTTGGCCTGTCCAGCCGAAACTTCCTTATGACCTCAGTATCCTCCATGTCCGCCAGCAATTGGTATGGGCGGTCAATGTTCGGTCTCCGCCTAGGGAAGATGGCAGTGGACACATGTCAAAGCAACACAACACATAGCAATTTCGCATTCACATCACTGACATGACTGAGCAAGCACATGAGTCACAGCCCAGCTGTCAAGCAGGGACGGCACGGCAACATGAATGTCTGCTGAGCATGGCACTGCTTCCGAGGCTGGATGAGTATGGCACACGACGACGACGATATGGGCACAGGCTGAGCGGCCATAACAAGTGGGACCTGTGGCACGAGGGGATATGAGACAGTAGTAGGTGTCAGCACTGCACCCTATGTATAGCACTGTACGGATCACACCTCCCGAAACATTGACAGGTGTCCACATTGACAGCCCCATGCCAAGACGGCTGTGTGCTTGCAGTCACACGTCACAGGTGAGAGGTTACATTGCACGTGCCAGGTGGCAGACGTACATAGTGGGAGCTGGCATGTGTGTGCATGTGTCTCCTGTTCAGGATCCACCAGATGGGCGCTGACTCTGTACTGACCATTGGACACAGCATGTTCCGTGGAAGGCTTGTGTGTGTGGGATGGTGGCACTGGATGTGCCTCCGTTGGGTGGGGGGCCATGCACAGGGCGGGTACGTCGATGATTGCGCATTGTTGGTCACGGTTGGTGCACTCACTAAGATGTGTTGCCCTGTGTTCAATTCCTATGTCCGCATGATGATGGACTGTAGATGTGGGCAGACTACACATTGGTCGATGTGCTGTCAATATGCATGTGCCTTCACACCAGGCACAGCTGCCCCTGCACATGCGACCCCTGCTGGACTCGCTGCTGGGTCTGTGGAGCTGATGCACCTTCTGTGCGTGGGGCGGACAGCTCTCCTCACTTCCCTCATTGCGCATGTCATGACTTTGCCGCAGGTGACATGGATCATGGAGGGCCCACATGTACGCGTGGGTAGGCTACACATGATTGTTCACTGGTCGCCACCCCCAGTCAGTGTTTCGAATGGGAAGGTTGTTGTGCTGGTGGTATATTCGATGTGGCGGATTGGCAGGCCTAGGTGCGGGCTTACATTCCGGACATGGGGGGGTAGTTGGATTGGCGACTAGTTGCAGTACACACGGGACACGTCTCTTCCTTTCCACATCTGGGTCATCCCTTGTACTCACTGACAGTGATACAGTCATCTTCGCCCCAGCCCTCATGTCCTCCCCTCGCTCCCCCAATATGCATGTGCACCTGCGAGGCTAGCGCTTGCACAGGCAGCCACAAGCTCGCACCAGAGAGGGCAAGGAGTGTATGTGTGGGTCCAGTTGCACGAGTGGGCTGTCTCAGGGTATGATGTGTGGCGGGACGCCGTCCACCTGCGTGGTGCCCCAAATGGTGACCCGGCCTGCATGGACTATGCATCACAGTCTTCGCCTTCCGGATCCGCCACCTGCGACACCCAGTGGCTGTGGCTGCCCTTGCAGCCAGGCCGCGTCCGTCTGTAGCTGATGGCCCACACATTCACTCTTTGGCCTCTCTGGGTAGGGCTCGGGGGTGGTGGCGCACGCGCTTGCACTTTGTCGCAATGGCATGTGGCGTGGTTGGAATAATGGGCAATGGATGGGATGGTGCGAGCCACCTCCCGTGACGTCAGTGCTGCTCGTGCTGTGGTGCGTCCCCCTACACTTCCATTTGACTTGTGCCATGCTACACGTTGAGGTTCTATTGCCTGCGTGATATGACCAGGAGGAGCGCGAGGAGACCTCTCACACACCATGCTCCACTGCCATCCCGTGCCCTGTATCGCCTGTGCGGATTGACTATGTTGGGGTTACACCTGGTCGACTGGGGCTGTGTGTGCCTTGTCAAGGGGCATGGCGGGCGCACAACAGGATCCAGCTTGTCCACAGAGGGTGGGCTGACGTGTGCGCCTGGTACCGCATTGTTCGTGTGCCCGGCTGCTGTGCACACACGTGTTCACTTCCCCCCCCGACAGGTGTCCTCTCACAATGCCCAGGGAAGCGGTGGTGTACTGTTCATGACCCTCCCAACACAGCGTGCTCCAACTTGGCATGTGGGCATCTACCCGTCACACCCACCCACCTGAGCACTGCGTCCATACGACTTCACACGACACATGTGTGTCTTCCACAGTTGTGCTACTCATTTGCGTTGACATCCAATACCAGTGGACTACATGGTCATGTCACGACTGCCGTGTACTTCACATACTCTCATCCTCTCTCATTCGTACTTGTGAAATGAGTCAGCGGAGACAGTTTTGGTTTCAAACATTATATTGAGTCTTCTGTCCTCTGTGATGCAGTATAGTGGACACTACTGGCAGCGGAATACATGTTGAGGATATACTGAGCATGATTACAAATGGGATAGGGTGTGGGGTTACATGTGATTGGCTGTTGCATGTGGGATGTGGGCTTCAGAGTTACATCTGCTTGGCCAAGGCTGTGCTAATGTACATTTACGTATAGCTGCGGAGCTGCGGACTTTGACACAGACGGTATACAAGTAGCCTACCAGACCGCTTGGCATCATGGGCACAGTCCATCTCAGTTCCATGTGACAGGTTTGCTGCGGTTGTTCCTCATGCACGCGTGCATGTGAGATGACATCAGGGCATGTGCTTGCGTGCATGCAGCGGCGTGCCACTTGTTGTTGCAATGTGGTGGTTACTGGACATGTCACAGTCACTGGGGTCGTGTTGTTGTTGTATGCACTTGTCGTCCATGCAAAGGTCCTGGTATGGGATTCCCGGGGCGGGGGTGGGAGGGGTGCAGCACCCACAGACTCCAGGCGACCTATTCATGTCCACTGAGCGGTGTGTGTGTCCATGGGCGCTGGATCCATGTCGTGTCCTGGTTGTTCGTGCAGTTCCGTCCGTGTGGGTGCGATACACAGACCCCATGCCACTGCCTCCCACGATGCATGCGGTGTTCCTGGATGTGATGGGGAACAGTGTGCATGTCCCGGTCATATCCGATGTCATGGCGATGTCGTTGATGGTGTGGTAATTGTTGCCGGTCGTTTGGTATGGCTGTTGTGGTGGTGACTGGCCAGTCCGTGCGGAAGCTAAGCATGGGTGCGGGGTTGGACATCATAGGTCAATTGGGGAACTTGCGTTGGGGTCCGACGAATTTACAGGTTGTCAGGTATGCGATGCCGTCCAGCAGGGCTTCCATGTCATTGGTGGTGTACATGTTTGCCAGCCAATGTAGCGGATGGTGGCTGTCAAGGTGTTGTTCGTAAGTTGTCCCTTGGAGGAGCATGATGGGGCATGCTGGGTGACATTCGATGTAGCTGTGCTCGATGATCCGTCGTGTGGAGGCACAGTGGTCCCATTTCAGTGCGGGTCCGATGTTGGCCACATACGCCATGCCCCCATAGGCAGGGCAGGCCCTGTCGTGTGCGTCCAGAGGGAGGAGTAGTGGTAGCAGGTCCGCCTTTAGACATGCCGGGTTGGAGAGACACATCTCCACGGGATGCTGGTAGGGACACCTCCGACAGTAGAAGACGGGTCTGACGCAGCTGAACAATGTGATGCGGTAAGTTAGTCGGTAACTTACGTTCAGCAGGGACAGGAGTTCGCATCCCAATATATGTATCAGGTTGGTTTTGTACAGCTTGACCTGTCCGGCGTAGTTGGGTAGGTGTGTTGCGAGTGCCATTTTGCAGCGGTGCGTTGTGGTGGCGTGCTCCGGCTGTGTGTGCAGTCTGCAATGTGCACGCTCCGAGGTTGCTGTGAGCTCTGTGTAGTCGTAGGGAGACAGGACTTGTGTTCTGTTGGCTTGTGCGGAGGACACGGGCCCTCATCCCACATGCTTCTCAGACAGTTCAAGGTCAGTGATGTGTGACTCCTTCCAATTAACTTGCATGGGGCCGACATGGGGGAGTGTTTTCCTTTTTCTTTCCCGTCCGTAGTGTTCTTCTGTGATATGCGCTATCTGCCCTGTGGTCGGTCTCCTCTGCATGCCTGTGTTGGTCTTTTATTGGACAATAGCTGTATTCACCGGCTTCTTTCGTAGGGCTGTGGTTTCGGATTTGGAATGGAAGGTCATTCAGTGCTGTCTGCTCTCCCTTGTGTGGGCGGCAGGCTGCCTTTCCGCTCTGCGTTGGGCCTTGTGTGTGAATGTTATTCTTGGGCCACCTGTTGACGGTCCCCGGGCTCTTTGGTGTTCCGTTTTGTATGTCTTGTTCATATGTGCAGGGTGGTATGGGTGTTTCAGTGTGGTACTGGCGTTCCTCTTCCCGAAGGGGCCCTGCTTCTCCTAGTTGGTGTTGCCGCCGCTGTGTGCTTCGCCATGTTTGTTACACTGGGGTGTGTCCTGCTGTTGCGTGACTTCACTGACATGTGTGCGTCGGTTGTGTGACGTTGGGTGTTGACCGTGAATTGGGCGTTGGGGACATGTCTGTGGCAGGCCTGTCACGTGTCATGTGCGTTCGGGGTGGGGCTGGTGTGTGTGCTGCTTGGTTGTGTCCCTGTGTCTGTGTGCGACGCATGCATGGCGCTGCGGTTGGCCTCTGCGTTGTGCGCATGTGTGGCAGCGTCATCGCCGCTTTGGGGCCGTGACGGGGTCGTTGGTTCCTAGTCCCAGGTGGTGTGTACACATGTGTTACGAGATGTTACAATTTGGCCTGTGTGTCATATGTGGATGCAATGGTAGATGTGTTGTGTACATGCGGGGGTGGGGGGTTGCCCGCTTTTTCCGCCCTTGCACTGTGTGCGCTGTTTGCGTGCACTTGTTGTGTGTGTGCCTACCTGCATCTTCGCGGTACGTTGCGTCCTTGGTGGTGCATCAGATAGAGCATAGGGAGGGCCTGCAGTGCTGGATTCATGCTCGGGGGTGCCGCTTCTTCGGTGTCCGTGCTCGGCGTTCGTGTTACCGCTTCGGTTTGACGTACGGTGTCTCTTAGTCGTGGGATCAGTTTGTGTGCGGCATCGTAATTTGTACGCCGGGCGGTACGTGTTTCGTCGGACGGTGTGTGTCAATTGTGCTGCGCCGCTACGTGTACGGGCGCACTTTGATGGCGGACGGTGTCGCTGGCTTGCCGGCGGTGTTTGGCTGACTTTTCGCATCGTAATCGGGCGGGCGTGTGGACTGCTGCGTGCCGGCGGTAACTGGTGGTTTTTGCATCCGCCAGCACGGCGGTAGTGCTTCCGCCCGACATCGTAATGGGCCCCTTTATTTTTATTAAAATATTAAATCATTATTTTCCCTACTGTTGCACTCTCTGGAGTGGGAATAGTAATTTTTACCCCTACGCTATCCAACGCTTTCCCTAATGTTGCACTCACTGGAGTGGGAATAGTAATTTTTACCCCTACGCTATCCAAATCTTTCCCTACTGTTGCACTCTCTGGAGTGGGAATAGTAATTTATACCCCTACGCTATCCAACGCTTTCCCTACTGTTGCACTCTCGGGAGTGGGAATAGTAATTTTTACCCCTAAGCTATCCAACGCTTTCCCCACTGTTGCACTCTCTGGAGTGGGAATAGTAATTTTTACCCTCCCGCTATCCAACGCTTTCCCTACTGTTGCACTCACTGGAGTGGGAATAGTAATTTTTACCCTCCCGCTATCCAATGCTTTCCCTACTGTTGCACTCTCTGAAGTGGGAATAGTAATTTTTACCCTCCCGCTATCCAACGCTTTCCCTACTGTTGCACTCTCTGGAGTGGGAATAGTAATTTTTACCCCTACGCTATCCAACGTTTTCCCTACTGTTGCACTCTCTGGAGTGGGAATAGTAATTTTTACCCTCCCGCTATCCAACGCTTTCCCTACTGTTGCACTCACTGGAGTGGGAATAGTAATTTTTACCCTCCCGCTATCCAATGCTTTCCCTACTGTTGCACTCACTGGAGTGGTAATAGTAAATTTTACCCTCCCGCTATCCTACGCTAAAAATATTGAATATTTTTTATAAATATTACGTTAATATATATATGTATTAAAAAATAAAAATGTATGTTTATTTTTTTTAACTTACATTAATTATTTATTAATTTTAAAGTTATTTAAGTATTTTTAAGTATGTTTTAGTTAATTATATATAGTATTTCATTAATTTTACATTACTTTTAAGATATTTAAAAAATTTGATATTTTGACTAACTATATTTTTTACAACTATATTTTGGATTCGATATTTTTGTACTTACCTGTTTGTAGATTGGGATTAGATATTTTGGCATTCTATATTTTTACCTCGATATTTTTGTAGGTCGATATTCTTCTCATCGATATTCTGTCAGTGATCCCTCCCGGATGCTCTGACGTGCCGGACGTAGCGACGGGTTCGGCGCGTACGGAAGGCGCATCGTACTAGTCCGGCCGGAAGGTGCTGTGTATTTGCTTCCGTGCGACTCGAATCGGCGTTTACGGATCCGGCTCGGGCGGGGAATAGGAGCTGGAATTGGTGAGTACGGCTCGCTCTGAATCTGTGCTGTTATGCGCATCGTACTTGTTCGTTCGGACGACTGTTCGAATCGGTCGGAAAACACGCGTTCGGCTTGGTTTTTTTCCGGACGAATACTGTTAGGTGCGCTTCCGGCCGAGATCGGAATCGACCCCTGAGTCTTTAAACATCAGGTTGTTCTATAAAAAGGTCTCATATATTTTATAGATCTATCGTTACCTAGAGATTTTTTCTTCAATAATTGTATTTTCCCTGCCCTGGGACCTGATATCAGTAGCAGGGGGTCCTTGTACCTACAGTATAAGCAGCTTGAAAAGAACATTTGAAAGGAGAACTGCTCTCAGCTGGTTCTGACGATGCAGAGAGTGGATACACATCTTGTCTGATTTTGCTGTACAAAAGTGGGACACACCGCCCCACTTATGGTCGCAGTCCCAAGTCCTTTATGGCTAAGGAAGGGAGTGCTCCCCAAAGGACTCAGAAGACTGCCACTCAACTAAAGCTGTGTCTATGTCTGCTGACAGCCAGCTTCCCAGAGGTGAAGGGACATCACCTAAGTCTGACCTCCTGCTGGAAGAGCTGTATACCTGACCTGATGCCTGTCTGCCTGCCTGCCTGCTGAGAGAGGGAAGGAGACTCCCAACCCTGCAGGCGCAGTATATGTCCAGGAGGAGTGAGGTGCAGCATGTCCCAGTTGTCTTTGGGACCTCCAGAGGGACAAGATTGAGGAGAGAAATCTGTGAACCCTGGTGTTGGTGGGCTTGCAATCTCTCCATGTTTATTCCAATAGGAATCATGAAGACTCAGACTGTGATTGCCAAAGCCTAGACGGGATTTTGACCCTGAGTCGAAATCCAGCCTGTGTCATTAACAAAATATTGACCTGTGTCTGTCTGGATTGTCATCAGTAGATTGGCCTGAGTGTGGCAGTGTCGACATCAGAAGAGCCACCTGTGTGTGGCTGTATTGCCAAATGACGATTGGCCTGCGCATGGCCGCACTACAAATAGACAATTTTCTTGTGCCTGGCTGCACAGAGCCTCCAAAGAATCAGATTGAGCAGGACTTAACTCTTCACACCATGATCAAGTCATGTCTGCTTGACAGCCGTAGAAAATCACAAAGGACCAGGACAAAACAGGGCCAGTGGGACTGTGTCTGTCTGGAAATCACCACAGCAGCCAGTGCAAAGATCTCAGATGGAGTTGCCAGTAGTGTGCCACTTCCCAGAAGCAGGAGAAGGGCGAGCACACTGAGAATGAAGCCAAGCGGCTACCCAAAGGACTGATATATTACGTGTGGTAAAAACCATAAAAAGTGAACTGTGAGAGATTGAGCGCAACCATTTTAATGGGAAGATCTGCACTTTAATCACACAAATCCCCTATCCTGAAAGGGAGAGGAACTAACTAGACTAAAGCGCGGGTATCAGGGTGAGTATGCGGATGGGGACGCAACCTTACCGAACAGTGACCAGGACACAATGGGTCTACTCACAAAGGTATTGTCACACTTTAGGAAATCTATACCTGTAAAGCTACTCCTACACTTTTGAGTTACATTACTACTTTTGGCTATTCGCCAATAACGGGCGTAAAGTTACTCAAACATGTAGACTTACATGTCTACATCCACTGAAATGGGTGTGAAGTCAGAAAAACTTCAAATACAACCTTAATGTTACTACTAGTAGTGACTTTTCAACCATATTTTACATTCCAAACATTTGGCAGAGAGCTCCACAATCGGGGCAGAGATCTCCCTATGGTAAAGTATATGGAAATTAATAAATGTTCATTAAAATTCATAAAAGTTTATTAACGTTTTTTTTAAATTACATTTTTTGTATGTTACATGTTATTGTTAAATGATATATATATGATCAAGGCGGCGTGACCGTCGAAACGCGTCAAGGTTTTCTCTGAAAAATAAATTTGGATGTTCTAAGCCCACGGTGTCAGCACCTGTTTATGCAGAAAGAAACAGGATTGGTATTTATGTATATGTATATATATATATATATATATTCACTGAAAAAACCATAGGTTTTAGGGACAGTTATAGTTAGTTGGACTTTGCACTCGTACAAAACCCGTGAAATTCCCCCGTTATAGTTAGTTCAGCTAACTATAACTCGCGCCCCCGCAATGCACTGCTGATGACGTCACATATTACATCACTCATGACATGGTCAGTGACATCACTGATGACATCACTGATGACATCTCAAATGACATCACTGATGACATCATCCAGTGACTGTGTGTTTCTGTAAAGTTTAAATATTTTTAATATATATAGGGAAAGGCGTATTGAAGAATGAGTGGGTGTATAAGTGTCTGTATGGATGATTTAGTAGGTGCGTGACTAACTCTATAAGTGAGTGATTAAACGTATCTTACTGAATGCATGGGTTAGTGACTAAACTGGGTGAATGTCTGTATCCGTCTGTCTATTGCTGTGTAAGTGGCTGCATGGGTTTGTGAATAGCTACATGAGTGTCTATATGAGTTATTGATTGGTTGTCTGAGTATCTGTATGGGTGCCTGAGTTTTTGTGTGGGTGGGGTGTGTGCGACTCTGTGCATAGATGTGTGAGTGGGTGATTCACTGGGTGGATGGTTTCAAGAGTGCATCTGTGATAGACTGTATGGGTGGGTAAGTGTGTGTAAGAGTGTGTTAGTGAGTGAATGTATGTCCGAGTGGTACATGTGTGAGTAACTACATATGTGAAAGGCAGTATATATGTGTGTTGGAGTATATAAATAGCTATAAGCGAGAGTGTGTGATTGTGAGAGTGACTGTGTGGATGAGTGTGTGCTTGTATCAGTGATTGTATAAGACCGTAAGAATGTGCTAGTATTTGTATGAGTAAGTGAGCTGGTGTGTGTATAACTGTATAGGTGAGTAAATGGCAGTGTGTTTAATTATTTGCATGACTGACTAGGTGTGTGAGTACCTCTATGGATGAGTGGCGGTGTTTGAGTGTCTATATAGAAGTATGAGTTCATATGATAGTCCTGTACTGAGTGACCGTAAGTATGAGTGACTGTACGGGTGAGTGAGTGGATGTGTGTGTAGACCTAAGAATCAGTGAGTGGGTATGTAGTTATTGGTGTTGGAGTGTCTATGGTTTTGCGAATGGCAGTCTGTAATTTAGAGTGAGTGTATCAAAGGTTATATTAGGGTGTGAGGAGGTGCATCAGATTATCACGTGGATGATGTCATCAGTGATGTCATCAGTGATGTCATTTGAGATGTCATCAGTGACGTCATCAGTGATGTCACTGACCATGTCATGAGTGATGTAATATGTGACGTCATCAGCAGTGCATTGCGGGGGCGCGAGTTATAGTTAGCTGAACTAACTATAGCGGGGGAATTTCACGGGTTTTGTACGAGTGCAATGTCCAACTAACTATAACTGTCCCTAAAACCTATGGTTTTTTCAGTGAATTTCAAAGGTTTTTTAAATGCTAATTCCTAACTATAACATGTCTGAAACCTATGGTTTTTTTCAGAGAATTTCAAAGGTTTTGTAAATGACAATTTTTAAATGTATTAATTGTTATATTTATTTTTTTGATACTGATTTACTACATTTTTTAAATTATTTATTTTTAGATATTTTATTTTTAAATTACATTGTAATTACATTATACATTACATTACAAAATATACTTTCTCAGAATGAATTACTTTAGTTTAAATACTTTGCAAATAGGCAATAGACTTTTAAGTACAGTAGTTACAGTTGTTGCAATGGGCAACACAATTTCAAACACAATGCAACATTGAGCTCAATGTGAATTTCTAGTTAAATGCAATTAGTTACTTTATGGATTACTTTTCTAACCACAGGACTGGATCCTAGATTCAGTCCTGGGACATCTCCTGTAAACAGTTGAGTAAAAGCGTTTTGGTTACAGTAGTGATTTTTAAGGAATATTATTGTATTTTAAAAGTTGACACAGAAACTGTTTCACATAGAATCACCAATGTTATCCTATGGGAGGAAATTCACTTAGCAGGTAAGTAGTGTTATCGTTACTTTTTCTTACTCAGTGGTGGATCCTGGATCCAGCACTGGTGCATCTCCTGTAAACAGTTGAAAGAATGCGTTTAAGTCATATAGGCGATTTTTAAGGAATATTTGTAGTTTGTGAAAATCGACACTTTGAAACTTTTCTGCTGAAAACCAGACAATGGATTCCAATGGAAGGAAATACAAGTTACTGGTAAGTACGGTTAAAATTACTTTTCAGGATCAGTACTGGGCTCAAAGATGCAGCACTGAGGTCTCTCCTGATAACCGGTGAGTAAATCGGAATTCGTAGTTCGGCTGATTTTAGAGGAATATTTGTATGTTTCAAAAATCGACACAAGAGGGGTGGGGCCTGAAGTGACATGTCTGCAAACACGCCCTGTGGCGCATTTTAAGTTGGAGAATTAATTCCTCCTCAATCCCGAGGGTCCCTAGGGGCCAACTGGCCCACCAGATACCTCCAGTATGCGCCAGAGAGCTGCGTTGCAGAGAGGTGTTCAGAGGCCACGCCCCTTTTTACAACACTTTGCAACGCAGCTCCGTGGCGCTTACTGGAGGTACCTGGTGGGCTCAGGATTGAAGAGGATTTAATTCCCCATCTTAAAACGCGCCATGGGGCCTGTTTGCACACATGTCACCTGAAGCCACGCCCCCTCCCTTCACCACTGTGCAAACGCGCCCCGTGGCGCGTTTTAAGTTGGGGGATTAAGTCCCCTTGAATACTGAGGGTCCCTGGAGTCCAACTAGCCCACCATGTACCTCCAAAAGCGCCACAGAGCTGCGTTGCAGAGAGGTGTAAAAGGGGCGTGGCCTCTGTACACCTCTCTGCAACGCAGCCCCTGGCGCATACCGGAGGATCCTGGTGGGCTAGTTGGCCCCCAGGGACCCCCAGTATTCAAGGGGAATTACTTCCCTTCTTAAAACGCGCCAGGGGCGCGTTTGCAGACTGCTGCAGGGAGGGGGCGGGGCCTCCGGCACGATGCCGGTCTTTTTTTGTTGTTGCTTTTTTCTGCCCAGGGGGTCCTTGTGGGACCCCCTGAGCAGACCTAGGGGGTCAGGGTGTTTCTACCCTGCCCCCTTTGTGCGTTTTGCGCACTTGTTTCTTGTGTTTTTTTTTTTAATCGGCGGGATCCGCACACCCTAAGCGCATCCCGCCGATTTTTAAAAAAAAAAAAATGCTTTTTCTGCCCAGGGGGTCCTTGTGGGACCCCTGAGCAGACCTAGGGGTCAGGGTGTTTCTACCCTGCCCCCTTTTTGCGTTTTGCGCACTTGTTTTACTGCTTTCTTGTTCCTCAGTTCTACCGAGGAACAAGATGGCTGCCAACACTTCCTGGTTTGGAGTGTTGACAGCCAATTAGCATGCAGCTCTGGTCGGGAGGGTGCGCGGATCCACCGCGGCCATAGATATCGAAACTTTTATTTTGGATTTTCTCAGCAACTACTGAACGGATTTACACCATTTTTAAAAAGGGTGCTTTCTGAACCAAGCACTACCTTTTGCCAAATTTGGTGTAATTCCGTTCAGCAGTTTTTGCTGTAGCCTTGCATAAAGTTTCCTATGGGAAATTGATTTTTTCACTCTTATTTTTTGAATTTCTCCGCAACTACTGAATGGATTTACACCATTTAAAAAAAGTCCTTTCTGAACCAAGCGCTACCTTTTTGCCAAATTTGGTGTAATTCCGTTCAGCAGTTCGGGCTGTAGCCGTGGCTAAAATTTCCTATGGGAATTAACATGGAGAAAACACGTTTTGGGACCCCCCTTTTTTCTCGGCCCCCGCTTGATGAATCACCCCGAAACTTTCAAGACAGGAGCGGACCGGAGCGCCCCACTAGTTTTGAAAATTTTGCGATGATTCGTCAAACGACGCCAAAGTTATTGGGAATAGAATGTTACGGATTTCCTATGGATAATAGGTCCTAACTATAACTATCTACTGGCGACCGTAAGTAGATAATATATATATATATATATATATATATATATATATATATATATATATATATATATATATATATATATATATATATATTATTATCTCCCTCCTGGCTCGAGTTCGTACGGACCCCTGGCGCTCTCAATCCGGTGCAAGTTCCAAGGCAGAGCCCCGCCGTATTAATTACATCCACATTAATCCTTCCAGATTACAGAAACCGCACTCACAAAGTATAGTCTTCTCCAATTGATTTATTTTCCACAAAGTATCCAGTTAGAGGAACAACCGACGCGTTTCGTAAACACAGTTTACTTGATCACGGTTGATCAAGTAAACTGTGTTTACGAAACGCGTCGGTTGTTCCTCTAACTGGATACTTTGTGGAAAATAAATCAATTGGAGAAGACTATACTTTGTGAGTGCGGTTTCTGTAATCTGGAAGGATTAATGTGGATGTAATATATATATATATATATATATATATATATATATATATATATATATATTCTAAAACGAGAGTATTGTTTTTCCATTTTACTGCACTATTAACTAAATTATCAATTACATTTTTAACAATTGTAAATATTTAAAAATAAATTCAAATTCTTTCATAAAGGTTTTTTTTTTTAAACTAAGCCCACCACAAGTAAAATCTTTATATTTATTTATTATGTATTAAATATACTAAAGGTTATGAATGAGATTAATTAAATGTAATGTAATTCGTTGTTTATAAATTAAAGTTATATTTCTTTTTAAATTGACAAAGGTCATTAAATTATTTCATTATAAAACAATATTTGTTTATAATTTATGTCTGTTTTTTCTTAAAATAAACCTCTATTATTTTGTAGGGGGGGTGTTTTGCAGTACCAGTGCGTGGCCATGGGATGCAGGGCTTACTCCAGCTCTGAGCTAGAGTTCATTTACAACTGTTTTGGGTCTTTTTTGACTGTAGTGCTAGTAGTAACTATAGAAGTGCAGGCTGTGAATAGCAATGTGCTTAATCTTTTGTGAGTCGGTGCTTGCCCCTCACTAAATTCCTCCCTGTCCCCCCTTAATTTCTTATTCGTCCCTAAACCCCTCCCATTTGAAAATATTCCCCATTTTCCAGCCACTCCCCCTGTCCTCTCACATTTGCTACTAAAATGTATACCTACGTGTGCAGAGATCTCCCCAGTCGGGGCGGAGATCTCAGTAAATAAAAGATCAGAGAGGCGGAGGCAAAGACCTCCAAACGTGGGTTAGTGAATAGTATTTTGTAGTATGATAGAAATACGACTGGAGTACCACTAAACATGCCACAAAATGCAGTTTGTGAATAGGCCACAACATCATGTTGTCACTTGGTATTATGCGCAGTGTGGTTAAAGTATCTTTCTTTTTTGAAAATCAAGCACTGTGTTGGACATTCATTTATTGGGTTGCTGAGCTCTGAGCTTTTGCACCCCACACTACCTCCCTGAGAAGCCTATGACTGTTTCCATCACTACTTCTAAGAGTCAAGTGCTGAAGAGTTACTTGGTCCACTTTGAAAACCCATTGTAGGACAGTTGATGGGACATCAAAGGCAAATGACCCCAACTTTCACGGTTGAGGCCCAGTAGACCCTGCTTGCTCTGTAGCCCCCTGAACAGGCGATAACAATACTTATTATTGATTTCAGAAAGCATGTGAGAAAGTATGACTTCCTGCTTATGGCCCAGTGGGCATGGGGGAGTAATACTCTAAATCTGCTTAGCCGAGTACAAGTCCGAGAAGGTGTCCAAAGAGTGTCAGCACTGTCTGGTGTGGGGCTTTGCATGTGCAGAGAACACACTAAGGGGCCGATTCCGATTCGTGTCGGTAATTTCTCCGACCGAGCCGGCCTCGGAGAGATTTCCGACCGAATCGGACCCGTGCAGTCCGACCGAACGAGTCCGATGCATTCGTATGCCACCGGACACGAGTCGGTCGGACTCCCATTGAACTCAATGGGAGCCGGTCGTACAACGCGTACGCGGGCTCCCATTGCCTCAATGGGTGCGAGGCGGACAAGGGCGCCCCCTACAGCGAGTACGCCGCGAAGCGCTTCGCGGCATACACGCACAGGTAGGGGGACCCATGGGTCCCCCCTGTGTGCGCCTCGCACGGGTACGCGTACAGGGGGGTCCGACACGGACCCCCAAAGTACGGCTCCGACAGCGAGTTCGAGTCGGACGGCGCGAGTCGGTCGGAGCGGTCGAGGTGCGCATCGTACTTACCCGGCCGGAAAACGTCTCCATTGCGCGGTGCGAATCGGGTCCGAGCAAGTCGGTCGGAGCGGTCGGGTCGCCCGGACGAGTCGGTCGGCGAATACGCATCGTACTCGCTCGCCCGGACGCGCGTACGACTCGGTCGGAAAATAGGGCTCCGGATCGGATCCGGTAAAACCGAATCCGATTCGGAGCACTACCGGCCGAGATCGGAATCGGCCCCTAAGCGATGGTGTCCTTATGATCGACTTGATTTCCCAGCTGTCCCCGAACTCTTACATTGTTTGGAGATGGCGACTGCCACCTTTAGATATTGGGTACATCTTTTTAGTGTGTCATAGCATCCTTGCAAGGCTGTTGTGATACAATGTGTGAAGGCACACTAAACTGGCAATTCGGATCCAAAAGGAGCAATGGTGGTTTCCACACTTTGCCAAACCCACAGCCAGCCCCACACTACTATTATGGAGATACGCAGTAGGCCTGGGGAAAAAGGAATGGAGCAAGAGAGAGAAACAGAGACATCGGACATCGTCACACACCTGGTTGCACAGCTGTGTTAAGTCTGCTCTACCGGAGCATTAATATCTAAGAAAAAACAGAAGATCTTCAGTATGACTGAAGTTTGGACTTTGGAGTTTTAACTTTAGATATGTTCTACGATATACCTGCTGACACTGACATTTTCACTCTCTATAAAAAACTTAAACTTTATCTTTCTTCTGAGCTGAAATACAATTAAGGTTTGTATAGTAACTGTGAATCACAGTTGGGGTTATGGTAGGTTGTTTGCTAAGGGCAGCTTCCTTCAATAATAGGAAATAACGTCTTGTGCTTGGTTTATGTTAAAAAAGTTATGTGGATAATTGTTACATGAAACACATTTGTTAGTAGTGCATGTTTGGTTTCTACCCCTGATCATCTTACATTTACTAACATTAATACCAGCTTATCATACAACGAAAGTTCTGTGCTAATATAATTCCATTGGAGATTACACAAAGTAACTATTCATAAGTACACAGGTAACTCCCTATAAAAATTTCAAGTGCAATATGAAATAAACAAGTGCATAAAGCTTGTGATTCTAATGGATGGTTCCTTCAGAAAAGAAACAAGTGCTATAGAGTTCACAATCCTAATTGATAACTCGTTGTGGAACAAGTGCAGGTCTACATCTTTGCAAGACTCTTCTCTGATTCCACGAGGTCTTTCTTCGACTTCACAGTAGGACTGATGACAGAATTCCAAAAACAATTTCCAGCCCCAGAAATTATGCTAGGATGCTGTGGACTTTGAGAAACTTCTATTCTATGCTTTCAAGATGCCCACCACCCAATGGTGTCTTTAGTGTCCTCTGGGCTCACGGGACATCTAGTCCTTCTTGTCTTTAATCATTTGTTTCATGAAGCACATCCTTCTGAGATGCAAGGGTTATGTCCAAGCAGCGCCCATGCCCTATGTTCCCTTTTACCCTCTTCTCTTCCTCTAGACATGCACATTCTGGAGACTCAAAGTAGCATGAGGTATGGAACCAGCACGTAAGGGTAAGTATGTCCTAAGGCCAGGGCCTTGTTACATGGATTCAAGATTTCTCATGTAAAGTACATCCGCTGGGGAGACTGTCTCAGTCATAAGCAGACATTCACAAGTAAAAGTTCAGTAAAAGAATCTTTTGTTGTTGAAATAGAAATAATTACATTTTCAGTCTTCTTTTAAGAGGTTCTGACCTTGAGTCCTTAGTATCTCACACGGGAGACATCCTTTACAACGCAGGCATTACAACGCAATGCCTTAACAATGCAACCATTACAACGCAGATACACTTACATCGCATGATTTTACAACGCATGCCATTACAACGCATGTACAAGTACAACGCATGCTTTTACAACACATTGGTAAGTATTGTATGGTAAGTGTTTGTTTAACTTTTTGAGAATGTATGTTTAAAAATATAACAAATATTAATTTATAAATACATTTTTTAATGAAAGTTATTAATATTTAGGTATTAATATTGTTTAAATAGTTAATATTTCTGATAATAATCATATTAATTATTTTATGGAATATGTATATTTTTGGGTTCAGTAATACTCGGGTATGAATATTAATACTAACTTGTTATTAATTAGGCAAACATTTATAGAAAATATTAGTTTGATTTTTAGAGAAAAAATTAATACTCAGGTATTAATTTTGTTAATAAATAGTTTATATTTATGATAATAATGATACTAATTATTTCATGGATTAGGTATAATTTTTGGGAAATTAATATTCAAGTATTAATATTAATTGTAAGTAGTTATTTGTTATGTAAAAATGAATAGAAAATATTCTTTTGAGTTATAAAAACATATTTTAATATTCTAAACATGAAAAAATTAGTAATGAAAAAATAGGTATTGTGATGTTTAAATATTATGATGGGTAAATTTTTAATGGGAAAATTAAAAATATAATTTAATGTAAAGTAGATGTAAATTCATATTTATTTATGTTTAAAAAATATAATATATATATTTTTAAATGGGTAAATTAAACAAAACATATTTAGCATTATAAATTTTTTGGGGATATAAATAAACATGTATAAATAAATACAACATATGTAATGCATTTATAACTATTTTTTAATCATAAATTTACATATTTATAATTAGTGAAATAAATTAAGAAAAAATTATAAACAGATAGAGTAGACATATACATATTTTATAAAAATATTTTTGTATTTTATTATGTACAGTAACATTTTATAATACATTTTTGTAAAATTTTCTCACGCTTTTCCATTGTTTTCAATGACAGAAAATGTCCTTTTTTTATCTTTACAGAAAGCAATGACGTCGACGCGTTAATGTAAATTTCATCATTACGGAGATCGTCGCTGGAGAGAACAGAAGCAAGGGAGACCTGCGTTACGGTAAGACAAATTTACATTATTAAACTACATAGGGGCCGATTCCGATCTCGGCCGGTAGGGCTCCGAATCGGATTCGGCTTTACCGGATCCGATTCGGAGCCCTGTTTCCCGACCGAACCGTACGCGGGTCCGGCCGAGCGAGTACGATGCGAAATCTCCGACCGACTCGTCCGGGCGTCCCGACCGCTCCGACCGACTCGCTCCCGGCTCGAACCGCTCCGACCGACTCGCTCGGACTCGACTCGCACCGCGCAATGGAGACGTTTCCCGGCCGGGTAAGTACGATGCGCGCCGCGAGCAGTCCGACCGAGCCGCGCACTCCGGCTCGTAAGAGCTGTCGGAGCCGTACTTTGGGGGTCCGTGTCGGACCCCCTGTACGCGTAGCCGCGTGAGTCGCACACAGGGGGACCCATGGGTCCCCCTACCTGTGCGTGTACGGCGCGAGTCGCTTCGCCGCGTACCCGCTGTAGGGGCGCCCTTGTCCGACTCGCACCCATTGAGGCAATGGGAGCCCGCGTACGCGTTGTACGACCGGCTCCCATTGACTTCAATGGGAGTCCGACCGACTCGAGTCCGATAACATACGGACGCATCGTACTCGTTCGGTCGGACTGCACGGGTCCGATTCGGTCGGAAATCTCTCCGGGTCCGGCTCGGTCGGAGAAATTTCCGGCCCGAATCGGAATCGACCCCATAGTGTACTGGTAATGTTTATTGTAAGGAGAGATGAGGGAGGTAGTTAGATGTAGCAAATGTGTTTTACGTATTTTTGATGTGTGTTTACCAACTAATTTCTGCCATTACATGTTGCAGTAGTAGGCCCACGTCGGGTCTCTTTCTTTTTACAAACTATTTTTGTTTCATAAAGTGGTTAATGGGATATATATTGAACACTTCATGAAACAAAACAAAAGTGTTTTGAAAGGTGTGCTTTTTTAGTTTAGTTTAGCGACACGCTTTTAATCGTCGTGGTTACATGTATTTACAATGTGATTTAAAGTAATACATTTGGGATCTGTTCATCATTATTTTTTAACAGGATTTTTGGTCCAGCTGGATTGAATTCTTGGAATTTGTTGCGTTTTTTGATAAACAAAAAAAATATTTTCGGGATTTTTTTATTGGGTCGCTTCATTTTGGATTTGTACAGATATCGAAGTGGTATTGTATTTTGATCAGAATTGGATTGCAACGTTGGAATTTGTTGCGTTTTTTAACAATATCTTTATTTTTCTGAATTTTTTTCTTGGGTGCGTTTTTAGATATGCACATTTTTTAGTGTGCATATTAATATATTTTTCATCGGTCTATGGATTTTTCGAATGGATTGTCTGTTATTTACTATGGATTTAAAAAAAATAAAGGACTCTTGGTGAAGTAATGGATGGAATGTAAGTCCAAGAGCTGAAGAAAGAAAACATCTGAAGGTAAGGAGACCCGATTTTTATTATTAATTTATAAATATTTGGAAATAATCAATTGAATTAGTGGGAGTTGTTTTAGGGCAAAACAGACAAGTAAAAAGATTTTGGGGTCGATTCCGATTCGGGCCGGAAATTTCACCGACCGAGCCGGACCCGGAGAGATTTCCGACCGAATCGGACCCGTGCAGTCCGACCGAACGAGTACGATGCGTCCGTATGTTATCGGACTCGAGTCGGTCGGACTCCCATTGATGTCAATGGGAGCCGGTCGTACAACGCGTACGCGGGCTCCCATTGACTCAATGGGTGCGAGGCGGACAAGGGCGCCTCCTACAGCGGGTACGCGGCGGAGCGATCGCGCCGTACACGCATAGGTAGGGGGACCCATGGGTCCCCCTGTGTGCGACTCACGCGGCTACACGTACAGGGGGGTCCGACACGGACCCCCAAAGTACGGCTCCGACAGCTCTCACGAGCCGGAGTGCGCGGCTCGGTCGGACTGCTCGCGGCGCGCATCGTACTTACCCGGCCGGGAAACGTCTCCATTGCGCGGTGCGAGTCGAGTCCGAGCGAGTCGTTCGGAGCAGTTCGAGCCGGGAGCGAGTCGGTCGGAGCGGTCGGGACGCCCGGACGAGTCGGTCGGCGATTTCGCATCATACTCGCTCGGCCGGACCCGCGTACGGTTCGGTCGGGAAACAGGGCTCCGAATCGGATCCGGTAAAGCCGAATCCGATTCGGAGCACTACCGGCCGAGATCGGAATCGGCCCCTTTGTGTGTTAGAAATGTAGGCTGTGAGCAAGATTATCAAGGTAGTCTGAAGCCACTGTCAACGTAAACTGTTGAATTACGCCCAATAGTCTTTCAGACATTTCCTTAGTTCTGGTAGAAATACGTGGGTTCAGACTACCTGATAATGATTGTGACATTCTCATTTCTTGGAAACTTTGCTCCTTCTTCAAAATTTCCAAAAAATGATAGAAATTAGGATGAGGTTTTCCAATTGATTTGTTGAAGGAGTTGTGCCATCCCTCTATGGCATTGTTTGTTTTTGCTCCTCCCTCTAAGCAGATCGAGTAACAGTTCCACCACTCCACATGGAAACGTGGTCTCCTCCTGTTACCCGACCTGCTTAGATGGCCAATCCATGTGTCTTCAAAATAATTTAGTATAGGTGCCAATTTTTCTTCATTTGTTGTAAAATATTCAGATTCTGTAATTGAAGTGTAGTACTCGTCTACACTGTCAGGAGGAACAAAGCAAAGGGCAGTTAGTTTTTTAAGTTCAAACTGTAGTTTGCTATCTGATATATAATCCTCAATTAAGGATGTTTTTGTAGTTTTCGCCAAATGCCTGAGAAAAGTGAAAGAAACATCCTTGAATTTGGGTATCTGGGTATGTTTTTGTTATTGTATTAATCATAGTTAATTCAAAGTCAATTATTACTTTTCTCGGACTTTTGTTGGATGTTTTAGATTTTATCACTGACAATAATTCAGTGTATGTTGAGGATTGTTTATCAGGGAGTAAACTGTATACTAAGGGAATTACAGTATTGTTAATGTATGCATGAATAGTGTATATTTGGGTGAATGGATGGGGCGTGCTTTTAAACGTTCCATCCATCATCCAAATATCACTGTTTTCTAATCTTACTAGATTATGGGGTGTGCTAAAGATTATTATTCTCTTTTGAGGGTTTTGGTTGTCATGCAATAGGAAAGGTTCATTAGAATAAGTAACAGAGAGTTCAGGTGGAATTATTATGTCAGAGTACGTTTGGGGTGTTACTCTTTGTGGGTTACTTGTCTGTTTTTGACGTTGAATAATTCTTCGCAAATTAGGTATGGTGGGCATACTACTTGCAACATGTGGGGGAATGTGTTGGGATACCTCCTTAAAACTGCACCACAGGTTTCATTGGAGGTGGATGCAATATCTTTAATTTCATTAATTCTTTCTCTAATTTCAATCTCCATTGCAGAGGCAGAGTGGTTATGGTCTGTGGTTCTTAAAACAGTGTCACCAAGAGTAACCGCTCTGCCTGTGCAATGGGTTGAGTAATATTGCACACACCTCCAATGACACCTGGGTTCAGATAGTCTCTCCTTACAATAAACATACCCACTATGTTTCAGTAGTCTGTTCCCTCTTTTTGATGTCAGGTATTTTGCTTCCTTGGATGGGGTAGACATTATTTTTTCTGAAAAGAGAAAAAAATTAAAATTAATGTTATTATATTTAATATTTTATTGTGTATACCTGTTTAGAGGAAAAATGACAGTATATTTTATATAATCAATTTAACAGTTTACAATTCATGCATTTTCAAGTTCTGTTTAATGTTTTAACTGTGTTGTTTTTCTATCTTTGTTGGTTTATTATATAAAGAATCATGCTTTATTGGGAGAAAAAAAAGTTAATTTGTTGTATAGAAAAATAGTTCAATTTTTCTTACCTTTCAATTAGATGTTGTTTGATTCTTTTTGTTTGGTAAATTGATTTATTGATTTGGTGTTTCTGAAATGAGAAATATTTAATGGGTTTTATTATGTATATATAATTTATGGAAAAGTTTACTAGGGAGAGAAATATAGTTAATTTTTTGTATTGGTTTTTGTTTCAGAAGTCTTACCTTTATAATATTGTTTAGGTTTTTTCTTGCTTTTGTTTCTGAGTTTGAGTTGTGTTGTGGTCTGAAAAAGTAGAAAGAAATTTATTGTTAGTATATTAAAAATATTTAAAATTATTTGTCTGAAATAGAATAGTATATTTTTGGTTAAGGAACAACATGTTCAGGTTTTTATAATTGGACAAAAGTTTTTCATTTTTATTTGAAGAGATACATTTGTGCTTATTTGCCTACATTTCTTTGGTCAAGTTTAAACAATCTATTTACCTGCTATATGTTTTTTTCTGTTGGAGAAAAAAAATCAATTTCTTTATAATAAGAGATGTACAATTTTTAATGTAATAATTTATTGATGTGAAAATTACCTTGTTATGTTTTTCTTCTTTATGGTCGTTGAAAGTTTTGAAAGCTGAAAGAAAAAATATTTGAACATTGTTTATAATTTGTATTGATGATGTTTTTTAATTTGTTTCATTTGTGTTTGTATACTATATCATTTGTTTACTTGTTTTTTGTTTTTTATATTTAAGGAAATTACCTTGCAATATGCTTTTCACAACTTGTTGTGGATAATTAGATATGTATTTCCGTCCAAATGTTCTTGGTCTTTTGTTGTTGGATGTAGTTGATATATAAAAAAGAAGTATAAATTGTTTAGTTTCTGATAACATTTATTAGGTAGTTAAAAATACAACAGCATGTTTTACTGAGATAAGTTAATGTTTTAGTAGGATTAGGAATTTAGGGGCACATTACGATGGCGGGCGGACAAAGTCCGCCCGCCACCGTAACGGAATGCGGGACCGTCCGCAAGAGGTGCGGCGGTCCCGCACCTGACATTAGGATGCCATCGCCACCGTGGCGGTGGGACACCCTATTTCCAGCATTGTGACGGGCGGTGCTCACAGCACCGCCCGCCACAATGCTGTGAATGCACGTCGTGCATTTGCATACACAACGTGACAGGCACCGCGCGGTGCCTGCCACCTTGTGCATACATATGCAGGGGGGGTACCATAGGTACCCCCCATGTGCACCCCCCACCCCCTCAACACCCTGGGGGCCCGCAACGGGCCCCCAAAAGCAAACACTGTATGCCTTTCCATGGCTGCAACGCCGCCATGGAAAGGCTGCTCTCCGCATTCATCTTAATATGGATGGCGGACCGCCACCATATTATCCTTGTTCTCTGCCGGTCGACCAGTCGACGGCGGAAAAGCGGCGGACGATCTTTCCGTCCGCCGCGGAGACCCCCAGCCATCATAATATGGCGGGGGACTTTGTTGTGTGAATGGCGGGTGGATCGCCCCCGCCGGGCCGGCGGTGACTACCGCCGGCCCGGCGGGGGCGATCCGCCCGCCATCATAATGACCCCCTTAGTTTTTATCAATATACAGTATTTTTACAGAGTTAGGCATGCTTTCGATTAGAAATAATACTTTTATCTTTATCTCTATTTAGTGCTATTTTTGAGGTGTGCATGTTTTGGGGTAGGAATAGTAATTTAAACCCCACCACTATCCAGCATTTTCTCAGAGGCAAGCACCCTTTGGAGTAGGAATAGTAATTTTAACATACCACTATCCTGCATCTTTCCTGAAGCAAGCATCTTTTGGAGTTGGAATAGTAATTTAAAGCCCACCACTATCCAGCGTTTTCTCTGAGGCAAGCACCCTTTGCAGTGGGAATAGTCATTTTAATATACCACTATCCTGCACCTTTCTTGAAGCAAGCACCTTTTGGAGTTGGAATAGAAATTTAAACCCCACCACTATCCAGCTATTTCTCTGAGGCAAGCACTCTTTGGAGTGGGAATAGTAATTTTAACATACCACTATCCTGCACCTTTCTTGAAGCAAGCACCTTTAAGAGTTGGAATATTAATTTTAACTCCACCACTATCCAGCGTTTTCTCTGAGGTAAGCACCCTTTGTAGTGGGAATAGTAATTTTAACATACCACTATCCTGCACCTTTCCTGAAGCAAGCATCTTTTGGAGTTGGAATAGTAATTTAAACCCCACCTATATCCAGCGTTTTCTTTGAGGTAAGAACTCTTTGGAGTAGGAATAGTAATTTTAAAATATCATTATTCTGCACTTTTCCTGAAGCAAGCACCTTTTGGAGTTGGAATAGTAATTTAAACCCCATCACTATGCAGCGTTTTTCTGAGGCAAGCACCCTTTGGAGTGGGAATAGTAGTTTTAACATACCACTATCATGCACCTTTCCTGAAGCAAGCACCTTTTGAGTTGGAATAGTAATTTAAGCCACACCACTATCCAGCGTTTTCCATGAGGTAAGCACCTTTTGGAGTTGGAATAGTAATTTTAAACACACCACTATCCAGCATTTTACAGGAGGCAAACACCCTTTGGAGTAGGAATAGTCATTTTAACATACCACTATCCTGCACTTTTCTTGAAGCAAGCACCTTTTGGAGTTGAAATAGTATTTTAACCCCACCCCTATCCAGCGTTTTTCCTGAGTCAAGCACCTTTTGGGGTTGGAATAGTAATTTTAAACACATCACTATTCAGCATTTTACAGGAGGCAAACCCTTGCACTTTTCCTGAAGCAAGCACTTTTTGGAGTTGGAATAGTAATTTAAACCCCATCAGTATCCAGCATTTTCTCAGAGGCAAGCATCCTTTGGAGTAGGAATAGTAATTTTAACATACCACTATCCTGCACCTTTTCTGAAGCAAGCACCTTTTGGAGTTGGAATAGTAATTTTAACCCTACCACTATCCAGTATTTTACAGGAGGTAAACACCCTTTGGAGTAGGAATAGTAATTTTAACATACCACTATCCTGCACCTTTTCTGAAGCAAGCACCTTTTGGAGTTGGAATAGTAATTTTAACCCTACCACTAACCAGCATTTTACAGGAGGTAAACACCCTTTGGAGTAGGAATAGTAATTTTAACATACCACTATCCTGCACCTTTCCTGAAGCAAGAACATTTTAGAGTTGGAATAGTAATTTTAACACCACCACTATCCAGCATTATCTTTGAGGGAAACACTATTTGGAGTAGGAATAGTAATTTTAACATTTTTATATTTTGCACCTTTCCAGAGGCAAGCATCTTTTGGTGTAGGAATAGCAATTTTAACATACCACTATCCTGCACCTTCCCTGAGGCCAGCATATTTTGGAGTTGGAATAGTAATTTTAAACCCACTATTAACTAGCATTTTCCCAGAGGTAAGCAACTTTTGGAGTTGGAATAGTAATTTTAAACCCACCACTATCCAGCCTTTTACAGGAGGCAAACAGTCTTTGGAGTAGGAATAGTAATTTTAACATACCACTATCCTGCACCTTACTTCAGGCAAGAGTCTTTTTTCTTTGGAATAGTATACTTTATTTTTGGAATATTTTTTATAAACCCACTATTATACATTTATTTAAAAACGGTAAAAATATATATAGTTTTAGTCACTTACTTTATATATATTGTCCTAAATAGAGTATTTTGCAATGTTTTGTCGGATTTTGAAAAGTTTTCGAACAAACTGAAAAAAAGTATGTTTGCTTATGTAGAAATTGTTAAGTAGTTAAACATTTCTATAGTTTGTACTTACTTCGAGTTTTAGATGGCTCGCTCCGAGGTTTATCGTTCTCAGTAGAAAAACGTGCGTGCAGTCTCTGGTAATCAGGTAACTACAGTTTTTAAAATGGTGGTCGGCTTCTTTTATACGTTTTGTTGTGTTGAACGTAATTTGAAAGGAAAATATGGGGGTCATTACGATGGCGGGCGGACTTTCCATCGCAACGGAAAAAGGGACTGGCCGCAAGAGGTGCGGCGGTCCCGCTGTGTGTTTTAGGATGCGACCGCCACCATGGCGGTCGCATCCTGTATATTTAACATTGTAGCGGGCGGTGCTGTATTCAGCACCCGCCACAATGTTAAAAGGGCATGTTGTGCATTTGCATGCACAGCGTGACAGGCACCGCGCGGTGCCTGCCACCTTGTGCATGCAAATGTCGGGGGGTACCATGGGTACCCCCAAGTGCAGCCACCAACCCCCCCAACCACCTGGGGGCCCGCAACAGGCCCCCAAAGGCATTCTCCGCATGCCTTTCCATGGCAGAGTCTCCGCCATGGAAAGGCATGAGACCGCCATCATCGTAATATGGATGGCGGTGCCTGCAAGGCACCTGCCTCCATATTGCAGGCCTTTTCCGCCCGGTAGGCAATCGGGCGGATTGCCTACCGGCGGAAAACTGGCGGACGGTCTTTCCGTCCGCCTGGGTCCCCACCGCCATCGTAATATGGCGAGGGGGAAATGTTATGCGGGCGGCCGGAAATGGCGGGCAGATCACCACCGCCATACGGGCGGCGGCGGTCCGCCCGACATCATAATGACCCCCTTAGTTTTGTTTATAATTTTTCTTTGTGTTTTTAATGGTGTGTGAGAATGTAAATAATTATTTTGTTATGTTAGTTTTCGTAACTTTTTATTTTTGTATGTTATAACATCCGTTTTGGCTATTTCCGGGTCAAAGTAATTTCATTGAAAGAGTTGTAGGACTTTTGTTTTCCGGAATTTAAAAACGGAAGTTTTCTTTTTTGTGTTGATATTAGTTGTGTGTTATAGTGTTTTTGTTATGTGAAACTTTACGATTTATTAATTGTAGTTTAGTTTGTGTAGTTAAGTGTATTAATGTTTGTTTGTTTATTTGTTTTGTGTTTAGATAGTAAATATTTGAAAATGTTGGTTAAATGTATGTTATGTTAAAATATCGTATATAAATAATTTTTTTAATTTAAGTTTTATATTTATTTTATATGTGTTTTATACGTTTTGGTAACGTTTAGTAAAATTATATTTAAAAAAAAACATTGGTGAAAAAAGTACTCGAGTATTAATTTTATTGCTCGAGTATTATTTTTACAATTGGGTAATTTTATTAAATATTGTGTTATAATATAGTATCTGTTGTAGCAATATTTTTAATAAATTTATATAATTTTTATTGATTAATTTATCATAATTATACAGGAGTATTAATTTTAGTACGCGAGTATTAATTTTGAGAGTTATGTATTAATTTCTAATATCTACGTTTTAATACACTTCCCCACCCAAAACCCCTATTTTCCCTGCATCCCGCTCCAGGAGTTTATTATACAAAAAATATATATATCGCGTTGTAAAAGTGTACGTTGTTGTAGTATGCGTTGTAATGGATCATTCAATGTATTTTACTACATTTGCCTTGTAATGGTATGCGTTGTAAAAAATAGCGATGTAATGTCTTTTGCGTTGTAAAAGTTGCGTTGTATAAGCATGCGTTGTATTTGTTTGTGTTGTAACGTCATATATTCATCTCACACATCTCATTCTGCTGTCAGAATTCATTACCTTCAGTGGTCCTCCTTATTTCCCTCTCAAAACATACATATGGTCTGAGGACTGTACTGCTTCGCACATTCTATCATGAAGCCTGTCACTTGATTGTAGTGCCACTTAGTTCCTGTTGCCAAAATAACATAAGTTTGTGTGAAGCGCACGTTCAACTGTAGGCATCTTGGCGCTGAATAACAGACGTTGATTGTTACCCAACTCAATGGTACTCATTTTATCACCCTCAGATGGATGAAAGCCTGAGTGGACCCACTGGGATTTGAACATGTGACCATATGGTCGAACACAGGCCCCTGCAGTGGACGCATTAGTGCACTGGGCCACCAGTCCCGCTTACTTTGTGCTTTGGAGTTAGGTGCTTCCGTTTATTCTCTGTTTCTTGTGATGGTTTTTCCCCTTTTTACCATGCACCAAAACACACTCACAGTGCTCTTTTATGTCCTTGTGTAAGACAACCCATTTGTTTCTTATTATGCTGTCTGTGGATCTCAATAAGATAGAAAAATAAGCCTAATAGCGCCCAAGGACTTAACTATGGCCTCAGTCCATCCTCTGAACTATGGTGAGTGAGGGCTCAGCTTCCTCCTCCTGACGGTGGCTGAATCTGTCAGTAGTTATTGTTGATTCTCTGACTGGTGCCTCTGCAGCATCGAAGCCTTCCTTCCTTCAGTCCCCATCGTCCCTGGATTGTCCCTGGGTGATCAACCAACACTGCCTTTTTGGCAAGGCCTATACACCTTTGCTTGTCCATGCTAGCCTCGGTTCTCCCTCCTCGGTCTGTGCAGCCATTTTCGGTTCCACTTCAACATCCTTGCCCCACCACCTGAGCCATCTTTGTCTCCACCAGTCCTCTGCGCCTCTGTACTCCTGCAAGCCCCTCGATTCTTCTTGTACTTTTGTCTTCTCCTTCCAAATAAGCCTCTCCATTACATCCGGGCTTATTGTCCCGCCACTCAATAAGCGGAAGTTCCTTGAGCCTCTGCAGCTTCTCAGAATCTATGGGGCCGATTCCGTTTCGGGCCGGAAATCTCTCCGACCGAGCCGGACCCGGAGAGATTTCCGACCGAATCGGACTCTAGCAGTCCGACCGAATGGGTACGATGCGCACGTATGCCATCGGACTCGATTCGGTCGGACTCCCATTGAAGTCAATGGGAGCCAGTCGTACGACGTGTACACGGGCTCCCATTGACTCAATGGGCACGACGCAAACAAGGGCGCCCCCTACAGCGTGTTCGCGTCGATGCGGGTCGCGCCGTACATGCACGTGTAAGGGGGACCCATGGGTCCCCCCTGTGTGCGACTCGCGTGCCTACGCTTCCAGGGGGGTCCGACACGGACCCCCAAAGTGCGGCTCCGACAGCTCCTTGGAGCCGGACTGCGCGAGTCGGTCGGAGCGGTCGCGATGCGCATCGTACTTACCCGGCCGGGGAACGTCTCCATTGCGCGGTGCGAGTCGTCCCCGTGCGAGCCGGTAGGAGCGGTCGGGTCCTGCGAACGAGTCGGTCAGAGATTTCGTGAGCGCACGCATCGTACTCGCTCGCCCGGACGCACTTACGATTCGGTCGGGAAATAGGGCTCCGAATCGGATCCGGTAAAGCCGAATCCGATTCGGAGCCCTACCGGCCGAGATCGGAATCGGCCCCTATGTGTGCTAAATACATCTTTCCACTGCAATACATGCCATCTTCCCACTCAAAAGGGCATTGGGAATACAAAGAGGTATTCTGAAAATCAAGTCATGCTGAAAAAAGAACTATGAATTATTTCTTTTTTGAACATTTGACTTTGGGCTTTGCTAAAGACTTAAGATTTTGTTCATCTGGAACTGGACGTCTCTTCCTCTGATGGAATAGGAAGAATTCTAATGACACACTATGATATGTATAAGTGAAAATGTGTAAAGTAATACATTGCCAAGACAGTCACAAAATACTAATGACTGTTATTTACCTTTTCAGTGGCACAACATTCAATTTAAAAAAATTGGCTTATCTTCAGGAGAGAGCACAGGGTTATAAAGCTGAAATGTAGAGGAAGTGTACATTACATACTTATCTCTTGTGTGCTTCAGCTTCAGTTTCAGCAATAACAAGCGTCATAACAGAACACAAACAGTAAGTTACACAGAGCTACAAGTTGGCCATGGCTGCATCCCCACAACCAAGATACAACCACTGCACTCGCGACTTACAGGGAGGGGAGGGGGGAATTGGGGTTGTAGATACAACATGAGATATGACTATGTAGTACTCGGATGAGTAAATACTAGATAAGCTTTCAAACGAGTACATAATGAGTACCATGTTGGACATGGCTGAACTGCTTTGATGTTTTTGAAAGATGATCAATAAAATCTGTTTAAAAAAAAAAAAAAAAGTTACACAGAACTAGAGCTAAGGTATATCCTTTCACTGTTATGGTTAGATGCATGATATCTACAGCTGGTTAATAACAGAGTTTCCTGTCTACTATAGATACCCACTTTGACCTGCAGATATCAGTGCCCGGAAGAAGTGACGAGTCAGTTTGGTGATGTCTGCAGTCTCTGTTCTCTCTCTTATTCCATTCCCCTTTCTCTGTTTCTATTATTGGCCCTCAGATTATTGTTTTATGTGGTGACGGGTGGAAGCGGTGTGAGATGAACGAGTTAATCGTCCCATTGGAGCCAGAATATAAGGTTAGTGCTTTCTGAGAGAGATAGATGAAAGAGTCACTTCTGATCCTCTGAAAATAAGAGCAAGGCAGGTTAAATCTTGTTTTAATCATATTCCTTCCTGGGATACGCAATGCTGAGCGCAATTTGGTGATAGTAACCCCATTCCAATCAATCACAGGATTATGTACCCTCAGTCAAGTAGTCCCTAAGCCACTGAGATAACATACCAACGCCTCTGTAAGGCCCTTCTGAGTAGTCATTACAAATGCTTCTGTCTCCCAGTTCATGTCACAAAAGGACATCCACATCTAAAATGGGTTCTGCTACAGACTTATGAAATACGAACAAAATGGACCAACTAAATTTGGTGTCCATAAATCCAGGAGCCTTGCTTTCAATTAGGACCATATAGGTCTCTGCTTGCCAGCCAGAAGCACAAACAAATAATAAAGGGCCTTATTGTTGGCTAACACTTTCTTCAAAAGAATGGCCATCTCTGGTTTGCCCTGCTAAGGTAGGCTTCCTAGTTTTCCGATTAACATTGTGTATTTGTTCGCCCATTCGTCTCCCTTGGTTCCACAGACTCCTAAACTCGTTATGGGAGCAGAGCAATTACACCTTTAAACCCAGCATTATTTCTGATGGAGGAACCCAGACTTGACTATCTATGGGACAAATGGATGTAGGACCCGGACAGGGACCCAACAGACAAAGATTGGAGGGGAGGAAGGTCTACCCAAGGAAGATCTCTCAAAGAGCCCTCTTTCAACTCACATAATTTAATTACTTGCACTGCATTTACCTGACCCAGGTGTAAATTCGCAAAATCTCCGGGTCTGCGTCAGGCGCGCCCCTGGATTTGATCAGAGAGAGTGGACCTCTTGCATATGGTTTGCTTGTGCCTGATGATACAGTCTTTCTGAAGTCAGGCCACGGCTCAATTGACCAGAAGTTAAGTTGCACACAGCCAACAGATATGCATGCTAGGTTTAGCACCAAAAGAGAAAGGAATAAAAGAAATATTTAAATTCACGTATCTAGCCAGTGCAGGATGCCCACGGCATTGAAGCCAGCGCTTGATCTGAGCACTGTGAGTTGAATGAAGGATGCTCTTTGGCTACCGCAGAGTGCGCATCAGCGAGCATTCCATACTCAATGGACCCGGCTGAAGCATGGGAGAGTACACTCTTGAAGCAAAGACCACAGGCGTCCATAGATTAACAGCAGGTGGCCCCTCACACAGCGGCAGAGAGGCGTCTCTGTGATTGCAGCCTCTTACAAGGAGACTGTTGGACTGATCCTCACAGAGGCAGCAGCTAATATTTATCCAACACTAACTCATTTTCTGCAGTCGAGTGTTCAGTGTACTGTCACAGTGGCCTGGGTGGGTGGAGGTTTTGAGGGGGCGAAGTCTGGTCTGGTTGTGACGTAAGTTGGGTTTCTTTCTATTAATTCGTTCCTAGCCCTATATATGTATCCACTGCCTGAACCCTGCGATAAGATATGTCTCTAAAAAAAATATACACATTGCTTTAAAAAAGTGAATTTGTTTAAAACCCGAAAGCCCTCAAAACGGTATCTCGGAAATTGTCCCAACCACACACCTCTATCGCACAGCGTCTGAGGTAAGTGGTTTTCCAAACCTAAAACGCTGGTTCAGGACGCCCGCCAGTTACACCGTTTGACACGTGATTCCAATGTCTGTCGCCCTAATTTAATAAACTCCTGTCTTGTGGCTGTTACTTGGCAACCGCACTCTTGGCTGCTAGGGAATTATGTCACCTATTTATTTTGCAACGTGCAAAATCATCAGGCTGTGTTTTTTTTATTTTTTTTTACTCCTTAGCATGATACATTCTGACAAATGCACATGTAAGACGAGTGGACAGGCTGAGTGGACAGGCTGGTCTTCGTACCCTTGCAGGACAGAGCGGGCCTAGGCAATGCACTTAGACTTACAGTGTACACTGGTTAATTATCTATATTTCCATTACTAAACTCGCTATTCCTGTTCCTACTGCCCTCCTCCTACCTGCTCCCCCGCCCCCTCACCTCGCTGAATCCGTTGGTTCCTGTTTATTCTTGCCCCTCCCCCTCCTCGCTAGCTGTTTCCTAGACTTTTCGGCTTATATTACATTCTGCTTCCACTCTTGTGTAGGTCGGAACTGTATAGTGCTTGTGATTTACATATGATCGAACATATATATGTGTACAAGATGATACATAGCAGATGCCCTGTAATCTACGATTATATCTAATCTAATATTATCATTGAGGCACTCTGGTGACGTCATACACCACGAGGCTGAAGGCATGGTGGTTTGTAAATGTTACTAGAATGCCAAGATCCCAATGTAGGACCATATCACACTTTACACATTATATTTTTATATTACATGTTTATTTTGTGATTGCTTGAAAATAGAAGCCCGACCATCCGGTAAGAAGGAGGCTTCCTGGAGAGACTCCCTTTTCTCTGTCACTGGGGTTTATGGGCTCTCTCTCACAGTCTCCCTCTCAGCTCCTGTGTATATCTTTTACTGTTTCTTCGCCTGTGCAAATGTTGTGAACTTATTATCTCTGACGCGTCTCTCTAATTTATTCACTCTTCCCACTGTGTCTTTCATTCCTCCGCGGCCTGGCATCCACATTCACCATCTCCTGGTCTCCATTTTGGAACTTGACACTTTCTTTCAGGTTTTATTTCTCTCTGTGTATTATTGTATTTTCTTTCTGACTCATGCTTAGAGTGAGCCCTTAAACGTGTACACCCAGACATTTGCCTAGAGCAGGTTTGAAAGAGCTATGAAGTGTGCATGCACCTTGTGAAATCATTACTGCTAATGGCCCTAGTTGGATGTGCATTTCATATGTTAATTCGTTGACTTGTTTGTGTGAGGGTTACACATTTGTTCGGGGACATGTGTTAGGGAGTTCGGGGTGGACTGTTCCCATGAGGCACAGGGTCAAGACGGATTTGCATATAGCTGGGTCTGAACTGGGATGGCGAAGTGAGTTAAAGAATGATGATGGATTAAACCCAGATCTGTGACTGGGGGAGAGTGTCCGAAAAGTTTCAGCGCTCCGTCCATCATCCCCTTTGGTTTTGCTATGTTCGCCCTAAGTTGGCAGGGTATGCCCAGATGTGGGTCCCTTGCTCACTTTGCCACTGAATTCAAGCTAGCCTGGCTGATGAGGGGTGTTACCCTGAAACCGGTCGACCTGGCTTGGCAGTTCGGGCTGGACTGTTCCCATGAGGCACAGGGTCAAGACTTATTTGCATATAGCTGGGTCTGAACTGGCGTGGCGAAGTGAGCTAAAGAATGTGGTCCTGTCTTACTGAATGTCTCTCTCACTCTCCACCTCTTTGCGTTTATCAGTTACTTCTATTACTGTTAGTTTGATGAAGATGATTGTAGGTTGTACTTCTGTTCAGTATGGAGCACCTGCAGTAATCTGGGAGAGAGAGCACGTGCCTTCAACAACTGCCAGCGCTTCAAGAGCACTGACAGCATCCAAGATGCACTGTTAGGTTCTTCCTCCAAACAGCAGACTCCAATTCCAAATTAACCCAACTGCAAGTTTATTCAATGGGGAAATAAGGCGACCAAATACCATCAACATGCAACAGGGAGATCTTAAAAAAACGGACATATCTGGAATATTATACTTTGTGCAATCTACACGACATGTAAACATTCTGCAGTACACACATACAACAGTAGTGTTTCACCAAAGGCAGGGAAAACAGAATAAAGGAGAAAGACTGGGGGAAAAGAAGGCAGACCACAGCATGCACATTCGAGAGTGTGGTTCATGGAACCTAGAACAAGAACACTTACAATGAAGCAGCAGTAACACTTCCCTTACCACAGAGTGGGAATTGTTAGTGTTTTTCCATGGTTCATGCAAAGCAGCCACCAGTTCTTACATTGTACTCTTACTTTCATCCAACCATATGTGTGGACTTTGATGTTTGGCCCACAGATGTGAAGCACAAAGAATGCAAGTGCAGTGCTGAAGAAGTGCATCCCCTCTCCCATGCACAAACCAGGGGGTCACTCACATCGCACAGAGCTACAGCCAGAACCTGTTCTCTGTAAAATCCAGTTACGTTCTCCTTTAGTTATTTTCACAAGGGCAGAACCAGAGGCAACATCATTAGCAATATGCTGGAGGGCCAAACCTTATCGTGCCTTTGGAAAACAAAATAAAATACCTGCTTTTCACTGTAGTAAAAAACAAAAGGTGATTGAAGGGATGCTTGAATTGATCTTCTCCACTGGCTCCTACTGGCGACCACAGCCCTTTCTATCACCCCTGCCGCTAGGGGCGCTCAGCAGCTGATCCACTAGTGCTATCACACGACACTAGATAAACCGACCTATAACTCCCTCATGGGTCATGTAGAAGAATCAATTCTCTGACACTTACTTTTCAGATCCTGAATATGTGCAATATGCTCATGCAATGAGTGAAACCATCAAGGAAGCCTACTGCGAACATGTGATTCCCTCTCAGCAGCAGGACCTCTGCACAATTATAATTTAATGATCTAATTGTTTACCCTTTTCTTCGCAGAAGAAAAAATGAGAAAGAAGAATTGAAGATCTGAAACTGGCATAAACACGTAAGTCATAAAAGTCTCAATTAAGGTCTGGACAATACCTCCTTGGCGCCTTGACCACGACTACTGTGCCTCTTCAGAAGGCATTGTCACCCCGACAGACATTTGTGCCTCTCCAGAAGGCGCTATCACCCGGACAGACCGTCGTGCCTCTCCAGAAAACGTTGTCATCCCAACAGACCTTTCTGCCTCTCCAGAAGGCATCGTCACCCAACAGACTTTTCTTTCCTTTCCAGAAGGCGTTGTCACCCCAACAGACCTTTGTACCTCTCCAGAAGGCGCTGTCACCCCGACAGACCTTTGTGCCCTTCCAGAAGGCGTTGTCACCCCGGCAGACCTTTGTGCCTCTCCAGAAGGCATTGTCATCCCGACAGACCTTCAGCTTGCGAATTGACAGTTCCTAGCATCGACCCCATGGCAGGCACAAATCCTACCTCCTAGCTTTCTAGGTCCAAGGCTTTGAAACAACCCTAACCCACTTCCAAGGGATGACCTCAGCCTACGTGCGTTCAAGTGAGCATCCAAGGGACATTCATTAAAGGAGGACTGGCCTTTCACCATCCTATCACTGGGATCAGCCCTACTCTAGAGGAAGGACTCACCCTTGTAATGGTGATCAGGATCTCACAGACATGTGTTGTAGTCCCTCTTCCTCAGATGTGACTGCTCTGTTTTTTTCTACACTGCCTCCTGAGTGGACCGAAATAATTATAGTGTCATTATCACATTATACAATCTGTAAATTAGACTGACAATAACAAAATAATAGTCATACTAATTTTGGACCCCTCCCCCAAATTGCCAGGTATGCATGAACATGCCTATTTACCTCTGAGAACAACATTTATTGAATGTGTTTATTTCTACAAGCATTTTGGCAAGGATTTGGCCCAGACTCTTGGTTCAGTCAAGTGCAAACCTTTGTAAAGTGGTAAGAGACTCACTTTTGGCTGTTTTCGGACAGTCTACTAATGTCCTTAGGTGACACTCTACCGCTCTATTAATATTCTGCACATTATGAGAGCATCTGGCACTGGGTGGAACTGATCATGCGCACAGCAGGTTGTGTGAAGTAAGGTAAAAATAATGCTCGCTGTTTGTGGGTGTTGTTCCGCCACCATCCTAGACACACTATTACAGTAATGCAAATGAAGGCAACCAGAAATAGCCCACCAGCACATGATTCTATGAAATAAACTAGTGTGCGAGGAAGCAAAAATGCATCCAGAGAAGTGGAGAGAACAAGATCGACGCATAACGTACACTGTGTTCTCCTCAGCTATCGATGTGGGGTGCATTGTACCTGTAAAGGCAGCGGTGGCGGCTGCTGCTGCCCACGCCCTGCTGTGGAGTGCACTTAACCAGATGAAGCAGCGAGTCAGTGGCAGGAGGAGGCGCGCGCAACAGTGCCGCCTCACTCAGAGTTACCGCTTCTCACTGGACGATCTAACATTAATGAAAAAAGGGCTTCATTTTGCTATTTTGACCCATAGCCATTGTTTTAGCACTTAATCACCCCCCAGACACAGGCAGCATTCGCTTCCTCCATGTACTCACCCTCAGCACTACATACCGCCCTTTGAGATCACCTCTGCCCTTCTGGTGCCTTAGTTACAGCTTCTGTCTCCATACTACTTTTAATGAATGTTTTGCCCGTATTTGACACAGAACTGCCTACTTCGACTTCCATTTGCATCCATCTTCTCTCCACCCCCACTTTCGATCTTCTCGCCAAAGAATTAGTGAGGTGGTCTTTCATTTCACAATTATTGTGAACCCTGGGCCCATTTAAAACTGAGAATTTTGCGAATACTTGGCTCCCTGATTAAATATGTCCATTACGTTTGCAGGTAGAGGAGATCACCGCACTAACAATTATGCTGCAAACCCAGCTGGTTAATAATTTGACCAAAGGTAATTCAAACAATGTTCTTAGAATATATTCGGTCAATCAGACATGAAGATAACACCAGGACCCAATCCGTAGCTTTGATGCATTTTTATGCTGAGCAGAATACATAGAATTATACATTTCTTTTCTTCTGTTTTGAAAGACTATGTTATATATACTTATCACTCATTTGTTCTCACTAATCAGATTTAACCACTATGCTTATTAGCTCACACCTTTCTTCAATTACACCTCGGGAGTAAATCCTACTTAAAAACTGGTAGCACCAAGTCATTTCTCTCAGGAACAATCTTCATTCATAGGCTTGCTTATCTTACCAAAATTCTAGTGGCCGTTGATTTTTGTATGATGCCTCAAGACTTTGAGAGTGATAAAAGTGAAAAAAGCAAAGGGGCTAAAAGAGAAAACAAAACAATATGAAAGGAAAACAAAAAAAAAACCAGAGAAAGGAAAAAGTAACATAAAGCACATTTTTTAAGAATGACCTTAAAAATAGAACAAAAAAATGACTACCCAATTGGTTCACAAACCAGGCACAAATTGCATTGTACTGTGGAATTGGTCAAGTCAAACCTGTTGCAAATCAGACTCTGTCCCTGACCCCCGGAATGGACAATAACATGCACTATTGGTTCATTGCTCCCAAATCAGGTGTGCGTTAATCAGAATGGATCACAAATTATGCACCTGGTAAATGCCAAACCCTGCACAATTCCTATGTACTGGGTGTGCAATTTGCGCCCAGGTCATGCAATTTGTGGACTTCCAGTGATCAGAGCCAAGGTATGCAATAAGACCTGACTGCCCTCAGACTAGAAGGAAACATGTTACGAATGCTAAGATGCAACAGTCTCTCCCAATGGATAGCTGCAACGCATAGCACATACATAGGTTTTGATCAAACAATCTAAGGAATCTAGAGATCTGAAAAATCTGAATTGCAAATATCGAGGGTTAAAATCCTGCTTCCTCCTCAATAGAAGGCAGTGGCACATAAATGTCACACTGACAAAGAGACAGAAGAGACTGCAGCTAAATATGGTGCATTTTCTATAACCGAAACCCAGACTGACCCCTGCATTTTGAACATGTTAATGTTTTACCAGGTTTTTATTTAAGGGTTAATACAGGATATTCACATATTCTAGGAAAGAACTGACAAAGGTGCTGACCAGCACATGCTACAGATGACTGGGAGGCCTAGCTCTGATATGATCAAGCCTTGAGAGCTTGCCAACGACATTCCGGACAACAGCTTTTGCTTGGAAATAAGGGTGGACGCAATATCAGAAACGAGGGCTAGGGTCTTAAATTGTTGCCGTGGTTGCACTCTAGAACTAGAAGATGGACGATTCGCCAAGCTTGGGCAAAGAGCAGTTCTTTCTTGGGTGGTTGGGGGATGTAGGATTGTTTGGATGTGTCGATGAACATGGGTGGTGGTAAAAGGGTGGACAAATGGGAAAAAAGTGAAACTGAAACTAATGCAGGTAGTCAGTTAGGCATCTCCTCATGGCAACGGATTTAACTATTCTGTGTGGAGTGTGAAAGGTCTTAATGCGAACATCTAAAGGTAATTTGGTAACCCATGCCTCTATTCAAAGGGCACATGTTGCTTAGGGTGAAAGGCAGCTGTTTCTTGGGCTGGGACAAAGTTCTGTCTGTCTGACATCTCAGACTTAGCTAATATTTTTGATGTTATTTGTCATGGGGTTGCACCTGTTCTTGTGCTCCAGTATACAGGTCCCAAGGTCCAGAGCCTGTACTCGTAGTCGTTGGGTCAGAGAGGCTTTGACTCTTAATGCACACCCGGTTGTAAGTTTGTGCTTTACTGAACCAAACATAAAGGAGCCAAAACGTGTACCAAATATGTTCATTGAGCTCTTATTACACACGAGTATTGTTCTTCATTTGATCAGATACACTCACTAAATGTGTTCTGGAACACTAAACTAGTACTGGAGACACAATTTCCACCAACAGTTTTCATCTACATTGTAAAAGCACTCCTATAATTTCATATTAACTGGCATTTGCTTTTTTTGGGAGGGGGGGTCATTCATTCGGAATGTCATTCAGTTTTGATATTGTTCCGTGTTTGTCTGGAGCACATTTGTTCTTTTCCTTCTTCCACCATATGATCATTCCTAGATTTCACAATTTCATCTCGGCCAAGGCCACTCATTCTTAGTACAATAAACTGAGTCTTAGGGATTCAGTGGATGCATTGTTAATTCAAAAACATGAAAGATCCACGGGCTCCCTAAGAAAAGTTTGTGAAAATGAACTCAGAACACAATAAAATAGCAAGAGCACAAACTTTTCTGTAAAGTGGTTAATTTACCTTTCTCTCTCAGTTGTTTCCTAACAAACGCAGGAAGGACTATGGGCCCGATTTAGAGTTTGGTGGATGGGTTACTCTGTCATAAAAGTAGTGGATATTCCGTCTGCCGCATTACAAGTGCCTTAGGACATAATGCACTTGTCTATCGTTTACACCAGATTCTACATCTGGTAATTCACTGCTATGACGTAGCAACAGTTGATAACAAATCACATTACGCAGTGCTGCTATGTCATAAAGGCCTTCCAAGCCAGGTGACAGGGCTCTAGAGTGCCTGTCAGTGCCTCACTGCTTGTATGCTTTGACTGAAAGCAGAAAGCGCATCTACAGGCTGGGGAAGGAAGGCAAGAAAGGTGATGGAGGTTGGTTAAGGATGGCAGGTAACTTTTTTCTCACATTTGGGTCAGGGAGGAGAGGCCTGTGGTATCTTAGCTACCTGGTTACCATTGTCACGGTGACTGGAAGCTTGATATCACAGGGAGATTCTGGAATGGGAGGTGGAGGCAGTTAGACAGAGGAGTTGCTGTTGTATGCACATGTACCTGCTTGCTCCGAATAAAGACACCAACTTTATTCACATAATGGTGTGGACTCATCTTTACATTTTGGCGACTAGCGATGGGCGTAAATCCTGAAGACCAACAACACGAAGATTCCTACATCTTCTTTTGGATTTCTGGTTACCACTGAGCAAGAAAGAAAATGGAGAAAGCAGAGGAAAAACGACAAAACTTGACGCTCATGGTGAACCACAACCCGAGAATTAATACTACGGAAGTTTAGCCATTGGATATTCACAGGAAAACTCTGCTTCCTAATCTTCAACATTATTACTAGGACAACGCGTCATTACGGACTGGAAATTACGCGTCTGAACTGTCGTGGGAGTTGAAGACCTTCAAAAAATTGTGCCTTTACATAAGCGACGGTTGGTGGATTCCTCCTCTCGGCCGCATTTTTCGAGCAGCGGTGACATTCCATCTTGCTCGAGCTCCATTGAGGTGACGTATGCTGATGTGGGAGTACGTAGGAGTATGCTGAGGTGGCACCTAGTCTAACGCAGCTGACGATATCCCGGCACACATCACCACGCGAGGTCATGCAGCGTGACCTTGCGTGATGGCCATTTTTTTTTTCTTTAATTAGTTTGCTGCTTACAACTCTACAAACCACAATTCATTTGAATCGTCATCGGAGACATCGCTCTACAGCGTTTGCACGCCTTGTCACTGAGGTTATTTTACAACTACGATTCAATACAGTATTTACTGTGTACATTTACTTATTTTTAACCATGCATCGAGACTTGACATTTACGGTGATATGCGCACCGCATATCAGTTATGAGTCTTCTTGAATTCTTGTTTCTATCATCGTGTTGAGCGTGTTCAGTGACATGCACACTACAGAAAATAGCACTCTTTGGTAAATCAAGTGCACACAGTGATGTGCACACTAAACCAACTTTCCACATTATTCAGTACTTATTAGGATCACTTTATTATCGTAAAACCTGTAATACACTCATTTGCTTATTTTTATGCACTTGATACCCTACTCTAGTTCCAGGTACTGTATTATTTAGATATATATTCCTTCCTAATTCAAGCATGGCATCTCAAGGTTATGGTTTGGTTCCTCCTGTCCCATTTCTTCCTCGTCCGGGTGAACCACTATTAAAATGGCCTGATTGGAAAGATTATTTTTTAAATTATGTTGCAGCTTTAGAAGAAGAAAATGAGGATGAATTTACACCTTCTAGGAAAACAAATTGTTATTACATAGCTTAGGACCGGAAGGTTCCAGAATATTTAATCAAATGGAAAAGAAGGTAAGATCTACTGAAAATGCAAATGTCTTTTTAGAAGCATTAGAAGATCTTGATGCACATTATCACCCGACTGTTTGTGTAGGAATCAACAGGTATGAATTCTTTCAAAGAAAACAAAACAAATCTGAATCAGTTGAAGACTATGTTTCAGCTCTGAAACAATTAGCCATCAACTGTGAATTTGGAACTCTTCATGATAGTTTTGTTAGAGACCAGCTGGTTATGCATTCTAATAACTCAGCTATTCAAGAAAAGTTATGGGTATATGGAGATGCTCCTTTAAATGAAATTATCGCCATTGTAAAGAAGGGAGAGATGTCCAGAAGGTGTGCAAAAGTAGCATTAAAAAGTAATGATGATGGGAATATTGTCAGTAAAGTATCACACAACAAATATGATGCGAAGAAGAGTGATAGACGGCCCCACAAAGAAATTGGTAAGAAATTCAGGCAAAAGTGATATTGAGGATAAACAACCAGTTTGTTTCAGATGTGGTTATAAAGGCCACACCACAAATGACAAGTAGTGTCCTGCCATAAAGTCTAAGTGCACTTTTTGCGGCATTGTTGGTCATTTCGCAAAAGTTTGCAGAAGGAGAATCAACAGAGGAAAAAAGAAACTTGTGGGGTGCGTTGAGGACAAGAATGAGAAGGTTGAGGAGAATAGTGAATCTTCAAGTGGTGATGGTATATTATGTAGTATTGAGGATATGAGTGATGCGGAGAATGTTGTTTTGAATGTTTGTACTAATTCAAAGAAAAAAACCGTTTGTGATATAAGCATAGGAGGAGTGCACTTACAAATTGTACCTGATTCTGGTTCTCCATATACTATCATACAACGCACAGTTTGGGAGAACAAATATGCTAATGTTCTTGATAAAAAGTTGAGACCGCCTAACATTCATCCAGTAACTTTTACCTGAGAGAAAATTCCAATGGTAGCGTTTGTAGAAGAAATTTTCAAATTTAAAGACAGAAGTGCACTCGGTAAATTATATGTTGCAGAAAAGGGACCATCGGTACTAGGTTGGATGGACCAAGGAGAACTTGGAATCATTCTTAATCCGAAAATGGATGAGCAAGTTATGCTTTTAGATGAAGGGGACAAAGATTTAGTTAATGACATCATTAAACAGTTTCCCAATGTTTTTTTCTGGTAAAGTGGGGAAATTAAGTGGATTTGTACATAAAATTGTGCTAAAAGATGATGCCATTCCGGTATGTCACAAACCCAGGAATATTCCCATAAGTGTGAGAGAAGGTGTCATGGCAGAATTAGATGCTTTGGAGACAAGCATTGGCATAGCCAATAGGTCTCGCTTTTAGGACCCTCTAAGTGTTTAACCAGAGGATTGTCTTTGCTAATGTTTTTAAGGTATATTGTATGGCAGAATGGGTGCTGTGCAGCATGTTGAAAAGTTATAATAATTTTCCTTCTGCTTTGTCTTTATTTTTTACTTTGTAGAAGGGCAAAATGCAGTTAATCGCTGTGAAGTTAGCCAATAGTTGAAGTGGGCTGACCCATTGGCCATGCTTTAATCTGCAGTGGCATACCGAAATGTGAATGACACAGTAACAGGTGACTGGTTGAAGAGAGCTGGCTGAATGCACCCCTAAGTATATTGAACATGTGACAGCTGCTCAAAGCCAGACTTTAACAGGCACCATACATGCAAGCGCTATCATTCCCTCCAAAGCAGCAGGGCGGGTTTGGTTGGTAGAGAAGAAAATGACAGTTTGCCAAATAAAGAGATGACCTCCATACAGCACAATGGAGGAAGGTAGGAGCAATGTGTAACAAAAACATCAGAAACGTTGTCCTGCCTTCTTTTGTTGCTCTTAAATTCTTTGTGGCCGACAGAAACACAGGCATCTTGTGCGCGCGGGTAGAAATAGAAACAAATCAACCAAAATATTAAAAGTCCACAGACATAACAATCGAAGGAAAAGACAAGGGGATATAACTACCTCCAGAATAACAAGAATCCCACACAATAAGGTTCAGAATAAATCCAACGAAAATGGATAAGGCAGTCCAAGAAGTCCCACAGGGTACACGTCTTTGATTCACCACATCTGCAGAGGAAAATGAGGAGAAGACTATAGAAATATGTACAGCATGCAGCCAAGAAGATAAAAAGGGGGATCACAGAAAATATAACCAAAAGACCAATAAGACTTCAAAGAGGAGAAGTTAGGCCAGAAGAAACACACGGCAGGAGCGAATGGGAAAATGAAACCACCCATGGCTAGATAGCCTATACAATAAAACAAATATGACATCGCATCACATGCCGATTTAAGAGTGAGACGTGAGGACAGCAGTGATCTAAGGCCAGTAGTCCCCCGCAAAAAAATAAGGGGAACGGTTTACTGACGAGGGACCTAAGTCAAAGAAAAAATTATAAAATCGGGTCTCTGACTCACCTAGTAAGTGGATAATAACAGATACATTCAATACATGATCGGCTCCAGCGAAGCAGGTATGTCCAAAGCTTAAGTCCGGCTGGGGCTATCAGAAAAGGTCAGCTCACGAAGCAGCAGCAGTCCGGGGAGGGCGGAGGACTAAATCAAGTTCCCAATCCTGTTACATGACCGGAAAACACGAGTGCCTAGAGAAATCTGGCTCGCTGCTTCTAGACTCCAGACAATGAGTGCGTGTTAAGGGGCCATGTTGGGAGAAGAGAAAACCGAGTTGATCGGTGCAAATGCAGAAGGCATGACTAACTCAAAAATAGAAATGAGAATGAGAATAAAGTAAAGAAAATAAAGGAGAACCCCAAAAATAAGCATTGCTGGCAACGGGATGTGTTTTTACAGAACGAGTTACTACTCTGGGGAGTTGAGTGGTTTTATTACAGCATAACACAATTATAAAAGTAAATCATGGTTGCAAATGTCATTTGTTCCTGGAGTGTATGTATAGCAGCATATAAAAATGAAACTGACGCGGCCGCGGGAAAAAAATAAAAGTGAGCGGGAAGTAATCGCAGGGACACGCTCTGTGGTGGGGGAGGGGCAGAGCGAGGCGCTTGGGAGAGCGCTGTGCTTTATGAGCCATGACGGAGGAAAGACAGATGGCGGCTGCGCGCGTGCATGCGCTCGTGAACGCAAGCTTGAGGCCAGGAAAAGCCTCTGGTAGCACTTTAAAAATCCACTAACTAAATGTCTCGCAGTGTAGCGCATGCGCTGGCTCAGGCGAGACCTAAAAAAGGTATAATTGAGCCAGTAGAGAGTGCAGAATGGTTGGCTCCCTTAGTTGTAGCACGCAAACCAGACGGCCGTTTGCGTCTATGTATTGACTTAAGAGACCTAAACAAAAATATTATAGTTGATAAGTTTCCCTTACCCAAGATAGATGAATTATTGGCACAATCTAAAGGTATTAAATGGTTTTAAACAGGATCCTGATAACGGAGGTGGTAGAACACCATCAACAACTGTTAGTCACTTCCACTGTGTCATTGGCAACAAAAAATGGAATATGGCAGTCCATCGTGGACAAGGTGAATGCAGTTGGAGTGCTGAGGAGGATAACGGAAGAGCTCAAGAGGCGCTGGAATGATGTGAAGCACAAAACCAAGCAGAAACTCGGCAACAATCAGAAGGCAGCAATGCAGACTGGAGGTGGGAGTCCAGCGCCACAGGAGGAGCTGGATGAGATGGAGGAAATGGTGTCCACAGTCATCAGTGTGGAGACGGTGGCAGGAGTTGGGGGACCGGACACTGCTCAACATGACCTGACACAACAGCAACAGGGTGAGTAATGACCAGGGACTGGGGGGACGGGGGGAGATGGGCACAATGTCACACATGCACAATTAAGTATAGGACAGTGCACACCCACAATGACTCTGGATCATGTCCCTGATCCCCTTGGCACACTGCAGCACACCTAGAAACAGCAAGTAGGCCCCCGTCGACTATGTGCCCAGAGGGGCCCTTCCCACACATCACCAATCTCACAACCAACCCATGCACATGTGCCAAACCCAGCAAAGCGGCGTGTCTGTGAGCCACACTGACAATGCAAGTGACACTGCATGACGAATAGCATGGCTGCAGTCAATATATCATGACATGTTGCACACCACGACACTGAGGTGGCTGAGTGTGGACCACATCCGTAAAGAAGCAGGTCACACTCTGACACATCCACGTGCACAAACAACCCCTGACGTCAACAACACATCTGCGGACAAACCATGCCCCAGAGTCCCAACTCCCACCAAGAGCCCAATTTACCCAAGTATGCAACATCTCAGCACTGTATAAGCACAGAAGTCAAAGGCACACCGCCTGAAAGGGATAAGGGGCAGCAAAATCAGAGCTGCAGGGGCGACTCTCCCAAAATGCAGCACACACACATAACATTCAGAGCACATCAACTTTGACAACAATGTGGTACAAACTGCAACACGTTCACAACAGAACAGAGGACACAACTGGTGCCGCTTGTGTGTAGAAACTGGCCAATCACATTTGGCATAGCAGGGAAATGTGAGATGATAATGTTCAAGTACAAACACACATCCGTGATGTTGTCGAAATGTCCACTGTCCCGCATCAAATAGGCAGCTCCTCCCAAACAGTCACAATGTACATTGTCATGCAGTCTGTATGTAAACTTGTACAATGCATCAACATACATGTGAACACAATGTTAAACTGCATCTCCCCTTCACATTGCAGAGGGAGAATCAACACCTCCTGCAGAGCAGACCGAAAATCTCTTCACTGATGACGAAGAGGACCTCCACACCTTCGACACCGACGCCCTCCAAGAGCTCATGGACAGCTTCGGCACCTCACCTCCAGGAGCAGGGCAGCCCAGCTGCATCGAGGAGACCTCACCCCCTGCACAGACCACACAGCAGGAAGCACCCACCACCACGGCTGTCTCCCAGGACCCCCATGAACAACACATGGCCTTCCAACGCCATGTGTTAGGGTGCCAGGAGAAGATGGCTGATCAGGTGCGGGTGGGGTTCGACCTCATGGCAGCCAAACTATATGCCATACGTGGGTGTCTAAGTCCCATCAGGGACCACTTACAGTCCCTAACGGACACCCACAGTCCACTTCATGCTCTCCAACGATCCATGGCTGACATCGCTGGAGTCCTGACTCTGAGACAAGAACAACTGTCTAGTCAGAGTGGCTCCAGCGATGTCAGCCGGGAGTTGGAACACATGCGGAGGATCATGGAGAACAGGGAGCGGATGCAGGCGTAAAGAATGGCTGCCACGGCTGCACACCAACGAGATGTAGCTGGGATCTTCCATGCCCTGCAGACCCTCATCATGGCATTGCTGCCACAAGGCCTGGCGCCGATGAATGCTGCTGCTGCTTCTACATTCACATCTCCGCCCCCTGATGTGTCAGTGACACACAGTGCTGCAGACAATCCACCTCCGGCCACTGATGTGTCACTGCCACACAGTGATGCAGACAAAACAACACCACCCACATGTGAGGCACATGAAACATCAGAGGACGAAGATGCGGATGAGTCTGCCTTAGTGGTAAGAAGGAAGCGGTAGCATTCATCTCCGCCATATCGCCTGTTTCTGCTTGGTTCTACCCTCTGCATCATCACCTTCCACTGTCCTCCGATACACTCTGCGACACTCACCTTGGACCTTGACATGGACTGCCATATTCTGTTTGGTTACCAATGACACAGCAATCAGACTGCGGACTGAACTCTTCCTCTTCCGATGAACTGGTCATTCGCTAAAGGACTCTGGCTGGCCCTCCACGGGGCAACAATGTAAAGTGGGGTTTGCATGGCCCTGTACTGCTCCAGCTTCAACACTCCACTGAATGTGAATAAAACATTCAAATTCACACAGATGTGTCATGTCTATGATCATTCAAGTATGAAAGTATGGATGAATGTAGGGTCAGTGATTCCCCCTTACGTCCATGTTGCTCATGTTGTGGGACTTGAATCACAGGGTGCAACATTGCCGATTGCGCTCCGGGTGGCGCCTACACTACAACAGAGACACACGCATTAGTTACTTTCTTGTCCAGCCCAGAACTGAACCACGCCCAGAGCCCCGGGCTCATTGTTCACACCCCTACGCTGGACTGGCATACGCCAGCTCAGCCCACTCCGCTTACGCTTAAGGGGACGACGACAAAGCTACATGTCCCAGGTCTTCCCTGTAGTTATCTCCTGATCACTGGTCTAGTTGTCAGCATGCCACAGCCACTCCCTGACGGCTGGTTTACACCCACACCACACCCATCCAGCACAGGCGTCACAGGACATGTGACCCTGCCAATAAAAGGGGCCTACCACATCACATTCCCCACTGCCGGAGGTGACATGATGGCGTCCGCACCACGAGACTCAATCATAAAGGGTCCATGACTTGTGGCGCACTGGGTTAGTGGCACCCGTTGCACTGTGGCCGGCACGGGCCTACCGCCACGGGACGATGACTTGCGGTGCACAGAGTTGGTGGCACCCGATGCACTGCGGCCGGCACGGGCCTACTGCCACGGGACGGTGACTTGCGGTGCACTGAGGTAGGGGCACCTGAAGAGCTGAGCGGGTGTGCAGCCTGCGATGATGCGTAGACCTCGATACGCCGTCCTGCCAATCAAGATTCAATTTGAATTGAGAGCTCTGCTGGACCGCAGTGTACGCAGAAGGCAGCAGTCAGCACACACATGACTCCGCGGTGCGGTGCCGCAGGGTGCGCTGGGGGCCTGTGGTGTGGAATCCAGCGATCGGCTGAGGAGGTTGCACCGGCACGTGGTGGGCCCTCTTGGAGACACGCCGGTGGCGGCAGGTGAGCATTGAGGCCTGGGTGCGCAGGGGCGGCCAGTCATCACTGGGAGGCGGACCGATCTGGGGACCAGGGCTGGGGTGCAGCAGGCGCACAGGATCGCGCAGGCACCACCGGTCATGGCGGCGGCCTCGTGGCTGGGTGGGGTCGCCACCCTGGCAGACACAACCCTGCATGCGATGACAAGATGTGCGCGGGTTGGCTTGGGACGTAGCCACCTCGTCTCCAGTGTAAATCTGGCTGTTGAAGGTGGTCAGCCACGTGTGTGTAGGCCTATGGACAGGATATGGTGGACACAGAGACACACGCAGTAGTTACTTTGGTGGCCATCCCGGAACTGAACCACGCCCAGAGCCCCGGGCTATTTATTCACGACATACGCCGGCCAAGGCCACTCCGATCACGCTTACAGTGGGGGACGACAAAGCTACATGTCCAAGGTCTTCCACACTGCCTGGGAAGTTTGCGACGACATTCGTGAACAGGCCCCGGTGGTCCACTTTTGCCTGCACATTGATGGAATGCGTGTGGTTTCTGTTGCGGTTATTGTGTGCTGTGTCAGCAGGGTGCACAAGTAGTACATGTGTGCAGTCAATTGCCCCCAACACGTGCGGGACGCCAGCTATGGCGTAGTTCCCTTGCTTGGTCTCCAGCTGTTCCTGCGCAGTGTGGGGGAAGTGAAGGTGCAGGGGTATCAAGCTGATACAAACCGTGATGCTTACAGGTATGATAAATCCTGCATAATAAGACCGTAACAGAAGTTCCTGTGGTCGTAACCTTCCTTTTCTTTCCTACAAAGGTTACGACCACACAAACTTCTGTTACGGTCTTTTTATGCAGGATTTATCATACCTGTTAGCATTCCGGTTTGTCCAAGTGCAATACACTGTGCCAGATTACGTTTGTGACTATACGGACGCTTGACCATTGTCACCATTTATCCAACAGGTTTCTGAATACTGACTTTCGGAATATGGAATTGTATTGGGGAGTTCCCGCAGCATATGCAGTTAATTGAATCCACACGTTGCCCTGATGAAGTTCCCCGTTGGGAATGGAACGCGTTGGCTGAGCTTTTCGTATTGTTGATTTATGTATTTGTAATAAAGAACTGTTTTTACACTACTGTTGACTACTGGACTTCATGACCTGGCACACCCCCATTTCAGTAACTACAATCTTGGATCTGGAGCACAGAGGCGTCAAGCAACGGCTGGCGTTGGGGTTGGTTGCGCAGGAACACTACGAATTGGAACTCGCGTGTGGTGCGGATGCAGGGGCCCGCCGTTGCTTTTGTGGACATGCATCCAAGACAGGTGTGAGGAACTTTGATAGGGCTGGCTGTGAGACTCCTCTGACTCTGGCAGTTGTTGGTTGGAAGGTACCAGAGGCCAACAGGTGCAGCACAGCCAGCAGCTTTGTCTGCGGAGGGATGTTGGTTCTCCGCTGTGTTGGTACCGTCAGCCTGTGGGCAATGTGGGTCAGGATGCGGAGGATGGTTGTCCTTTTGAGCCTGTAGTGGGCAATGGCATCCTCTGGCGTTGAGTGTCTGAGGCTGGTGCGTTTTAGGAACGTCCGCTGTCTTCTTTGCGCTGCCTAGGTGGTAGTCCGGGGGGGGTGGTCCGGGGGAGGGTCCTGGGGGTGGTGGCGGTGGGTGTTGTGGCCCTCTTGGGTCTCCAAGCTGCATGATCATTGGCTCCATGGCATCTGTTGGTCTTCAGATGTGGCTCTGGGCTGGGCTCCCTTTCTACTGCAGGTTGTCGTCCTGCTTAGCACCAGTAATAGGCAGGTGTTAAATCCCTGCTGCTAACGCGCCTTATCGCCTGTTTTTGGATTGCTTCGCCGATCTGGCTGGTCATTGAGAATATCGCGAAGTGGTGTTTTCGTGTGTTTTTGCACGGGAACGCCTACTCTGCATATCATTAGCGTTAGTTGTCGCTCTCATCCGTGGCGATGTTTTTTGCGGCAGCTATCGCTGGAAAACTGGCGATATCGGCAGTTTGCACCAGCTTGAGAATAGGGCGAAAAATCTATCGCCACTTTTGCGGCGCTAAAGTGCCGATAAATCGGAGATAAGTCCTTGAGAATATGCCCCAGAGTGTGTTGATTGGGATGATTTTAATGTAGCAGTCATATACTATGATGCATGTGCTATCTCTAAGGAGGAGTGGGATACGGAATATTTACTAGACGAAACTTTGAGTAAAGCGTGTAATTTTGTCATTAAGGGGTGGCCTAATAAAAGTGATCTGCAAGACGATTTAAGAGCCATGTGGGAAATCAAAGATGAATTGTACATTGATAATGCCAATTATATATGCAGAGGTGAAAGAATTATTGTTCCTTTTAAGTTACGCACCAGAGTATTGGAAATCAATCATGAGGGTCATTTAGGCATTATCAAATTGAAAAATAAGATCAAAATGTCATATTGGTGGCCTGGAACTGATAGGGATGCAGAAATTTTTTTCAGACAATGCTCTATTTGTTCTGAAGCTGACAAAACACAACGTGTATTTAGACCTACTTTAGGCTCTAGGCATATTCCTGAACATCCCTGGGAAGAGTTAGGCATTGATTGGTTAGGTCCTATTGATGATGTTGATGGTAATTGTAAACACTTTCTTGTAGCCATTGACAATTATTCTAAATGGCCAGAGATTAAAATTATAGAGAATTTTGACTCCAAACAGGTCATCAGTTTCTTAGAAAATTTGTTTATACGTGAAGGTATTCCCAAAAGTATACTTAGTGACAATGGTCCTCAGTTTTCCTCGGAAAAATTCTTGAATTTTTAAAAAAGAAATGGTATTTGTGGAAGGAAAACCCCAGTTTATCACCCAGCTGGAAATGGTATTGCAGAACGTTTTAATAGAGTTATCATGGGGAGCGTACAAGCTTCCTCAAATGCAGGAAAAGATTGGGAAAAATAACTTTTTAAAACTATATGGGCTTTCAGAATCACACCCATGGGTACAGTTATAGTCCTTTCAGGATTTTGAGGGGCAGAGAACCTTTTACAAAGGACAATGTTGCTTGGAACACTATGAAAGTGTGTGGCAAATGGTCACCTGCTGTGGTTCGATCTAATCTAAGGAAAATGCATGAATCTTGCAAAATGCACTTTGACAAGAAGCATAATACCAAAGATGCTGATTTAAAAATTGGAGATTGAGTTAAAGTAAAACTTGGATCCAAAGTGAAGAAAGGGGAAAGCAAATACTCTGCACCGTTACAAGTCATTACTACTTACTCGAAATCTGCTAAATTAAGTGACGGTAAAGTTTGGCATCATAGTAGAATGGCTAAATGTGATAATGTTCATATTAACAAAAGCTCAAAATGCAGTGATTCTGTAAAATCCCCTTCGAAGTCTTCTTTAATGAGTTGGATGTGGGATGATCTTACTGATGTTAGGTTGAAACACACCTCTTCACTATCTTCTATTGTTCCTAATGGGGTTGTTTTAGGAGATGGTGTACAATCTTCCAGTAACACTGGCAGGTTAACACGTGCTGGCAGACTGGTAAATTTACCAGTGAAATAAAGACATTTTCTCATATGAGTTTATTTTGTTTTCTTTCTCTTCTCTTTCTCATTTGTGTAAAGAAAGGGATATACTGGCTGTGTAGGTTCCACCACTGTACCTTTACACGTTTCATAGTATTTTTGTGTAACTATTTTTCACATGTTTCATTTTGTTGCTTAATTGTAATTTAATATCATTGTAGTTTTGTTATGTTTAAATTCTGTATAAAGGGGGAAGATGTGGTATCTTAGCTACCTGGTTACCATTGTCATGGTGACTGGAAGCTTGATATCACAGGGAGATTCTGGAATGGGAGGTGGAGGCAGTTAGACAGAGGAGTTGCTGTTGTATGCACATGTACCTGCTTGCTCCGAATAAAGACACCAACTTTATTCACATAATGGTGTGGACTCATCTTTACAAGGCCATGCTATGTACAGCTCCCCCATTACTCCTCGACAACTGCGTAGCAGTTGAAAACAGGGGCAGATGATTTTGAGAGGCATACATAACAAAACTAAAGTTGGGTAAAAGGTGAATTACAGGTTTTTTTTCAACTTGGGGTTCTGAGTGACATCAGAGACAACTAAAACTCCTCTATCGTTGCCTATTTGATGTCACGCAGAACCCCTCAGTGAAAAACATACCTATAACCCGCTGTTACCATTTTATTTCTAAATGTAATAAGGCGGTTGGGATATCCATCACTTTGTCAGGAAGTAACCGGTCCGCCAAACTCTAAACCAGGCCTGCACTTTTGGCAGAGCCAGTAAGTGCACAAAAATATAGTTCAATCAAAACACACACTATTTCCCTCCAACTCGTGCACTGCCCAGCAATTAAATACATGCAGACATCAGGCATTCTGCTCCATGTATTTTTTGCCAATTTTTTGTAGAATTGTTTGTTTTGTTAAATAAATCTGAAAAATGAAACTTGCATAGGCAATTTTCAGCACAGTACATAGAGTGGGCTTCCGCTACACCCAGAGGAGTATTTCCCTTACCTCATACTATTTCGTGTTTGGTGTATCGTTCCACCCTCTGTCGGGTGCTTGCCCGAAGAAGGGACTATTTTACATGTCAAAAGTACAATGGAGCATCACACATTACATGCTTTATCGCACAGGCGCACTGTAAACAATCATTTATTGACTTGTTTTTATTACTGCTGTAGGCTTTTTATTATTTTGAGCAGGACTCACTAGGCAAGCTAGACCTATTGGATTTGCCAATGCTATTTTCTAGACTGTAGGTGCTGAGGTTTTCCTTTTCATTTAGCTGTTCATTCACAAAAAAGACAATCTCGGGTGCTGTGTTTCTGTTCAAAATATGACTTCACTGCTGCCTCTTTACAATGTGTTCTTTGGGGGTTTTGTGAAATACGTAATGTGCATCTGGGACCTCGGCCCTGTAATTACGGAGACAGTGAGATCCTGTCAGACGCGATCTGGCCCTTCCCCCTGTGCTCAGTGGGTGTTCTTTGTCCGGTTTTTTTAGAGTGCATTTTTGGTTCTGATTAAATATTTGCAATCCCGCCGCTAGTCTGAGAGGATGTTTATCTTCAGTAATTGTTTCCAGCTATTAGCATTACACGTTTCTGCCCTGGAGCGCGCAGTGTGTGAACTTGTCATTATGCGACGGAATAGTTTTATTTCCTTACTGTGACCTCAACAACATATCTATTGACATCTATCTTGCTCGCCCTAAATTTCTTTTTGGGGAGCAGATGCCTAGTGCTATTATGCAGGCCGTGCCTCTTCTGCACAGTTTAGCAACTTTATTATAACTCCCCGAGTTGTGTCAAAGATCGACATGTCACATGGTAGAGTGGTGAAAGGAGTGACTGAAAGCCCTACTGTATTACCTGTGCCTTGTTTCTGCCTTTGGTCAGGATGCCTTCACAGTAGCCCCACCTAAATGTGTGTTCGCCAAAATGACAATCTTAAAAATACAGATAAGATCTTCAGAAATCCCCTCTCAAAAGAAGCAGGTAGGCACACGTTCAAAATGTCTTTAGGTGGCCTGGGGTCCAGCAGTTCATGCATTACAACATAAGTTTAACTGATTGGGTAACTAGACACTGTCCCGGCACTCATAAGGTGCATCCACCCACAACAGTTTTTACCAGTGTTACAATTTACAAATGCAGTTTATAAATGTGGCAAGTACCATAGCCACAGTTGCTATATCATAAAGGAATTCCAAGCTGCTCTGGCTGGGCTTTCTGAGACCCTGTCAGAGCAGGGCTGGTAAGCAGGGAGCACAGCTTCTGGAGCAGAGGGAAGGGGAGGCAAAGAGCACGGTCGCAAGAGACCAGGGTAGAATTGGGAAGGCGGGCAATCGGGCATTGGTCGATGGGCCGGTGCCTCATGGTCACCTGGGGAGCCGGTTTTCGGGCCTCTGTAAGCGGGCCCAAGAGACTTCCCCACTCCCCGCCAGGCCAATTTAATGTGGCACCAGCATCACAGAGCACTCCCCTGACATGCTGTAAAGTGAGCCTGGGGTCCAGGTGTTGCTTTCGCCTTTAGGGCATTCTCACCTCGGCACACTACCTCGCGTGCTCAGCCAGAAGAAGTGTTATCCCCCACGGGTCATCACTTTTAGACCATGGAGGGTGCGAGGAGGGTGTGTTGTATGCAGGGGCCTTGCAGGGGGGCAGGTGATATTTGGCCATTCTCACCTAAGCCCACTTATCCACACCCCCTGAGCAGCAGCAATGTGCTTTTTGACACCTCCGTTGCCAGCTAAATTCCCTGAGGCTATAACGATCTGGGGAGGGGGTAAGATAAGTGACCTCTGTAGCAGCCAGGTGCTGTCACCTCAGCCCCAGTGTCTTTTAGGCCTTGTTGGGGGAGAGGAGAGGATTGCATATAATTGAATGTAGCGCCATGGTCAGAGCGGCAGATGTTGAAACTGGGTTTGAGTCCCAGCGTGAGCTCAACATCCTGTGATTCTGGGCACATCACGTAATCTCCATACTGAAAATGAAATTGAATTTGATCTTGTGTAATGTAACTGGTGCTGATGTCTCCAATGACTTTGGGCCGAGGTCACGCTATACAAAACTATAACAAAAGATAACCAGCCAGACTCCAGTGAGACCAACCAGATGGTGATCCATGAAAGGGGTGATCAAAAAATGTGGGCCACCTTTTTGGGAGTTCCCGAGCCGAATTGTGATCCCAATCCAACCCTGCAAGAGACCATGTATTTTAAAAACATTTGGGACAGAGAGGAGAGGGCATGTTATGTATTGATCCCCTAAACCTTTGATCCTGAAATGGGGCTAGCATGCGATCAAAAATATTTTCTAATGAGCGGTTAAAATGTTATTACTGAATACTGTATTATATTCTTGCAGTAAACACGGCTGAACCATGATTTGCATATTTAGGGGTATGCAGCTTTTATAGTACCTTGAAATCCCTTCCCCTCTGGCAAGGCTAAGGGTGGTATACTTACTTGGGTTGATCTTTCTATCATTTTGACCTGTAGAAGAAATAAGGTTCAATACTCCTAATATTCATGTTTTGGAATTGCATTGTAGGAAATTAGGCACCTTTTTACGTTTTAATTTTTACAAAAATGTTTTTAATGCTGCTAATCCAAAAAACCTTGTAAATTTGAGCAAAACATTGGATTGCTAAATGGGAAAAAGAGACAATTTTAATGAGCCCCTTCCTTATATTATATTTGATGGAGATTTTAATTTTAAATTAGACACATTTTTTAATGCCTCCACTAATGTGGTAGTGACATTGTCTAATGAAACGTAAGGCTGCTCTGTTTTGACTGACCTAGCGTACTGCATTATTTGACTCGTTGGCCAAGTGGAACGTATATAATGTCAACTCCGCCTTCTCTTCCGATGTCTGTCCTCCTACTTTTTCTGCTAGATAATTCTCGAGCATTGTTGGCTACATATTTGCGTCAAATTTGGCAGTGGAACACATTAACAATTTTAAGATATTGTTTAAAAAAAAGTTTAAGGTACAAAGATAGACGTAGTTGGATACATGCAGTTGGGTTAAGTAGATGTGCCAATAAGAGGATCTATTTATGAATTGGTAGATAAGTATGAAAATGCAACTCTTAAGAGGCACATAGTGCAACATCAGTACAGCAAGCTTGTGCTAGTAGGATGTCAACAAATATCAAAGAAAGTTATGTATATAGACATCATATATTAAGGTAACAGCATTACCTTATTATGATAGGAAGATTATAACTAATAATGACATGTTGTATACAAGCAATAGCATGATGCAGGAAACATTTGAATTCAAGCTATTTTATATAATGGTATATCAAAATATATACATGTATGAATAGCTAAAGGTTGTTTATGGCTGGAACTTTGGAACGCCATATCACCTAATAATGTGTTGTTAATATAATGCTGGCTGATATTGTAGGAGATTGTGAAGGATGAGATGTCGATAAGTTATTGACTCATCTGAGGGGATTTGAATTGTGGAGATCTGAAGTCTAGAGTTCTGGACAGTGATAACCACATGATCAGAAAGAAAGAAATTACAAAAAGCATTTGAAATGTCTTTTCCAGAAATTATTTTACTATATTTGTATTATTGGCATTTTCTACATGTGTAAACTGTGTTAATAAATTGAAATATGGATGTATGTTATGTTAAAGTCATTTGTCATGGGCAGATTCTACCTTGGATATGGCTCTCAGCACCATCAGAGGTCTGGGTTCCTTCCAAACTTGCTTCTCATTATGCACCTACAGACTGGAGTCTGATTCAGATTGTGATGTAGCTAGTACACCATCAGACTGGAGACAAAAAAGTGCAAAGAAAGAAAACAAGCATTTGCAATGCAATAGGTCTCGCAACTGCGAGTTTTGGAGCTATTGGTATTGTAAATGGTATTGTAAATGACAATGCCTTTAATTTATGTTGTACAAACCAAAACATAAATAAAAGGCATTGTCATTTACAATGCCAATAGTTTAAACTTGCGTAAATGCGAGACCTATTGCTTTGCAAATGCTTGTTTCAGGAGGATTCCTCCTCGCAGGCCCTCAAATCCTGTTTCGTTTCTTCACTGTGCCAGTTTGTTGTCCCGCTCCCACATGCACTCCTGACGTTTTATTCGCACCCTCCCAACTGTGAAGCATTGTTCGCTTCCTGTCCAAAAAGTGCTTGCAAAGGTGCAACATTGTCACAGTGACTGGTGGGTTTGAGAGGGGTACTAGGTATGTCCAGGAGGGGTAGCATCTTTGCAAGATTTTCTCTGTAAGTGCTGATCCCATAAATGTACTTTAACTTACTGTGTGTACATTTATCTTATGTAGCTATCCCCAAAATGTGACAGGGGTGGGCCAGTGCTCAATTTGTAAAGAAATAATTGCCAGGGCTCTCGCCAGGAGGCCACTACAGCTTGCACCACCCATTGCCCCTGTCAAAATTGCCATTACATTTCCTGCACAACTATTAATCATCAGACTGCTACCAGTGTGACAATTCAGACTGTTAGAGGCCTCCACAGCTATAAGAATGGTTTGGGCTGCAGGTATCTGTTGTTTTTAATGTATAATGAAATAATAAAACTATTGTTCTGCTTATCTCTAAATCACACAAACAGCGCCACCATGTGGCAGACTGTGATAAGTGCCGATGTTGACAATTAATTGCTGGTGTCGAGCACCGTAAACTACTGCCTCAAATTAAGCACTGGGTGGGGCCCTCCTGGGTCTATGTTAGACATCCCTCGCTGAGGAGTTTGACATTCTGAAGTTATCTGGGGGCCAGCAGAGCCTGTGAGCCCCGATAAAATGCAGGGAGTATTACTGCCCCAGAGTGCACCTTGTGGGGGCAGCTACTGAGTGTTCCTGAATGGAGAGACCAGCTGATGTACCAGGAGAGGATGTGCCAGGAGGCGGGAGCTGTACCTCCTGCAATGGAAGCCACCCCCTTCCAGATTCTTCTAGCCAGGGAGGTAGGGCAGGGAGCCTAGGAAGAGCACTCTAAGCTCGCTCCCCCACTTGGTGATGGTGTGTTAGAACACATAGTGACTTGAGAAGTCTGGGTGTAGTACATCCCACTGGTAGTTTGTGTTACTGACTTATTCCTAGACATTTAAACTCACATTTAACCCTGAAGTATAAGACACCCTGCATTGGAGAGTTTCAGTGAGGAGCAGTTGGCAAAGTGGTGACACTTAATAATAAAAAAGTCCCTTGTATTGTAAAGCAATAAGCAAATATAATGCACCAACTTGACACTTGTACGGTGTTCCAACAGTGCACATGTAACACCTTAAGCACATTTTATGAATGTGATATATCGCCCTTATAAATCATCTGTGCTTCAGGAGTCATTATATGTGCATAAGGATCAAAACTGCCACAGGCACACACATCACACACTCACACAGTTATCTACAAGCATCAGACATCCACAAGCATCAGGCATCAGACATCCACAAGCATCAGGCATCAGACATCCACAACCATCAGACATCCACAACCATCAGGCATCCACAGGCATCAGACATCAGGAATCAGACATCCACAAGCATCAGACATCAAGCATCAGACATCCACAAGCATCAGGCATCAGACATCAAGCATCAGACATCCACAAGCATCAGGCATCAGACATCCACAAGCATCAGACATCCACAAGCATCAGACATCAGGCATCAGACATCCACCAGCATCAGTCATCAGACATCCACCAGCATCAGTCATCAGACATCCACCAGCATCAGGCATCAGACATCAGGCATCAGACATCCACCAGCATCAGGCATCAGACATCCACAATCATCAGACATCAGGCATCAGACATCCACAATCATCAGACATCAGGCATCAGACATCCACCAGCATCAGGCATCAGACATCTACCAGCATCAGGCATCAGACATCCACCAGCATCAGGCATCAGACATCCACCAGCATCAGACATCAGACATCATCAGACATCCACAATCATCAGACATCCACAATCATCAGACATCCACAGGCATCAGACATCCACAGGCATCAGACATCAGGCATCAGACATCCACCAGCATCAGGCATCAGACATCTACCAGCATCAGACATCAAGCATCAGACATCCACCAGCATCAGACATCAGGCATCCACCAGCATGAGGCATCAGACATCCATCAGGCATCAGACATCTACCAGCATCAGGCATCAGACATCAGGCATCAGACATCCACCAGCATCAGGCATCAGACATCAGGCATCAGACATCCACTAGCATGAGGCATCAGACATCCACAATCATCAGACATCAGGCATCAGACATCCACAATCATCAGTATGGTGCGAGCAGGAGTTGTAAAAAGACGCGAGCCGTACGCGTGCACATCTCCTGTCTGTTAAGCTTGAGCACAGACAGTCTATGTGTACGCGTACGGCTTGCGGCATTATTACAACTTCTGCTCGCACCATACGCGTGCACATCTCCTGTCCAGGACTTGCCGTACGCGTGCACCTGTCCTGTCCCGCATCGGAGCAAAAGTCGGCAACAATAGATCTTGCATAGCGAGCAGCGCTTTGCGCTTCATCGCTAGAGCGAGACCTAAAAGAATAGATGCAGTAGTAAGAACCATAAGCCTATTACACGCTACCTACACCACTGTGATGCGCTCAGGGACCCTTCAAACTTAAGGCATCTGACACTAAGATACACATATTGTTCTGCAAACACTTGTTTGGTTCAAATTAATGCAAACGTACACATACCCAGAATACATTAATACTTCAAGCTTTGTCTTAGGTTCACTGTAAACAAGGACGTGCATGTTGTCTGTGTAGTCAAAAGACTTGGTTCAGCCCTTGACTCTTCTTCACCACACTGTTTTTTTACCACATCACTTCCAACTCCCTGTTACTCAGTGTTTTCCTTCTTTGAAAATTGATAGTCGTATTTAACAGGCTATGCCCTGTACTGAGCACAATTTAACAACAAGCAGAGCGTATGCAAATATTAAAATTGTGCCTGACTTTGTAAAAGACATCTCTCTCAAAGGTGTTTAACAATGCATGCTTGACTCTGTATAGTGCACTTGTGTGTGATGTAGCCTACATGTTTTGACAGTAAAAAAGTGATTAGATTGGCTTACAATTAATAATCTCATAGTTATTGCCAAGTAAAAGAACGGGAAAATATGCACTTTATTAAAATGTATTACACTGGGACCCATCAGGAAACGTACGTGTTAGAAAGGGTTTAAAAGACGTCCCTTCCGATTTAAATTTCAGTTTGTTAGAATCGTCCGATCATTGACATTTTAAAAATACAAACACCTTTGCAATTTATCAATTAACAAAAATCTCACCGTTCACTGTAACAAATATACAATATAGCATGTATATAATAAACACTGCGGAAACACCGAGAAAGACTACTTCGTAGTGCATCACGCAGGTCGCTAGATTGCCCATGATTGAAGAAAATGGTGTTAAACACCTAATGAGTGGCACTTTACTGGAGATGCCGTTTACGAAAAGCACTACAGACGACACCGCATTTGATAGGCTTTTGAAGACAATAGCACAAAAACACGTCATTCTTTGGGCTGGCCCTTTAACATCAACTACACACATAGCAAGTTCACTGCCATGTCTCTTGGTTAGTACTCTATTTTTACACAGATCACATTTTTATACATAAAACGCAAGGAAACCAATACATACGTGGTCCCATTGCCTTCATTAGTGCTTGCATAATTAGTTACAGGACACGGACAACAAACATTGAAGAACGAATTTGGAAGGCACGAACATGATTAACATGTATTTACTTGACTAGAATGATATTACTGCGGAACCCTTGCAGGAGACTGCAAGGAGAACACAAATCCAGGCTCAAAGGATTTCGACAAATGAAATATTTCAGGGCTCTGAACGTTTATGTTGAGTTATGTTGGCACAGCAATCACGCCGACGTGACTCGCTAATGGAAAACGTCGGTCTGAACACCTCAAATCTGCTGACCTTCAAAGCTGCTGCACGGCTTTTAAGCGGCTCTGCGCGGCCTCAAAAACCACATTTTTATTTCCAATCCAAAGCTATATCTGGACTCATAAAAAAATCCACTGCAATCCGCGTTCCGGCCAGAAAATTGCAGTCAGCGCACTTTAAAATGATTTTCTAAATGCGCCAAATCTATTTAAATGCGCATTTAAACCCTGTCCACATAACAATAGGTGTACTAACGTGTCTTCAACCTTCAACAAAGGCCACCTAGAGCTGGAAAAGACAAGCAGACTCCGAGACTGCTGACGCCCTGCAGGGTCCCCGGGAGCTTCCGAGATGATCTGGAGCCAACATGGGGAGGAGAGAAAGTGAAAGCGCGCTGTGTTGAAACGCCGCATGCACATCTCCTGTCCTGTCCGACGCGTGCACATGTCCTGATGATCTGGAGCCGACGGGGGAGGGAGGGAAAGTGAAAGTGCGCCATGCGCGCGCTGTGTTGAAACGCCAGCCCTACGCGGGGACAGGAGATGTGCACGCGTACGGAGTGCACATCTCCCTGTCCGTACGCGTTATTAGAATCAAAGCAGCCAACTGCCCCATAAATACACGCCAGCCCTCTGGACATAGGCTGGAGTTCCCTGGCATATTACTTACCTCCTGTCTCTCAAATCAAGGTCTTACAGTCCCAGTAGACTCTTCACTGCTTTCGACCCTAAAAGTACTTCAACAAGCTGAAGACACGCCGTGAGCGTGCGCATCGGCTGCCTGGACAGGAGATGTGCACGCGTATGGTGCGAGCAGGCGTTGTGATAACGCCGCGAGCCGTGCGCGTGCACATCTCCTGTCTGTTAAAGCTTCGGGACAGACAGTTGATGTGCACGCGTGCGGCTTGCGGCGCTATTACAACTCCTGCTCGCACCATGCGCGTGCACATCTCCTGTCCCGCATCGGAGCAAAAGTCGGCAACAATAGATCTCGCATAGCGAGCAGCGCTTTGCGCTGCATCGCTAGGCGAGACCTAAAAACATTGCAATGTGCCTTCTCCATCTATGTATCCAGAATCTGGAACAACATCCTCATATCAATCATGACTGCCACAACCCTGCTCAAACGTAGAAGAGAGCTGAAGACAAACTTCTTTAAAGCACACTACATAATGATGCAGTAACAGTCTATTTTCGGTCAAAGAAACCGGGTACCCCTAAAGTCCCAAGTTGACTGTGTATTTGACTTTGATCTTGTGCAGCACTCTGCTGCCTTTCAATTAGGTTCGAGCTATATAAATACCATATACATACAGTGTTAGAAATGGGATCTCTAGTTGGCAAGGGCTTGCACCTTTGTCCAAGTGGGGACCCTTCTTCCTAGTCAGGGTAAGGGTGTTACACTCGTGAAGTAACCCCTGCTCACCCTCGTGGTAGCTTGGCACGAGCAGTCAGGCTTAATTCAGAGGCAGTGTGTAAAGCATTTGCACATAACCAACAGTAATACAGTGTAAGCACTACAAACGGACACCACACCAGTTTAGAAAAATAACCAATATTTTATATACTCGAGACAAGACCAATTACGACAAAAATCCACAATACTATACTTTAAAAATGAATGCTTGATACGGTAACTTCTTCTTTGCCGGAATAACACAAAAGCAAAGTTCGTACGAGTCGGTAGCCCCGTCCGGGTCTACCGCGATGCTGAATTACACAGAGTCCAACAGTTCCAGCCGACCGTGTCGCTACGGGCCAGCAGAGTCGTGAACAGACTCGGTCACAGTACCTTTCTCGTTGTGGCTGGTACGGAGTGTAACGAGCCGGTCGGCGTTCGTCGCGGTTGCGGTGCAAGACGGAGCGATGCAAGGTGCGGTGTCCTCGATGCGGTGCAGGCAGCGGCTCGATGAGCGTCGTGCAGACGGAGTCGGTGAGTCCAAGGCGTGCGATGCAGGGTGAGACGATGCTCGATGCGGTGCTGACAGGTTGCGATGCAGGCGACCAAGCCGGAGTGCGGGAGCTGGCGTCGGACAGCGGTGCGAGTCGGAGCGGTGCGCCGCAGACGTGCGAGCGGTGCCCCAAATGCGGTGCGGTCACGACTCTTGAGCCAGCTGCAGCGACCGCGTCGGTCGGGTCCGGTTGGTTCAGTGAAGCGATGCGATGCGAACTGCGGTGCCCACAGGTCACGGTGCAAGCAGCGGCTCGATGTTGGCGGCGTCGGACGTCGCCCACGGTGAGACCAGGGTTGCGATGCGAAGCGGGGCGATGCGGTCTGCGGTGCAAACAGGTCACCGGCCAGGGATGGATTCGGTTGACGGAGTCGGTTGCGGTTCCCTTCCTCTGTGGCAACTGAAACAGCATTCCAGAAGCGGTACCCAGAGGCTTGTGAAGTCTTTGCAGTCCCTGAGACTTCTTAACAGGAGGCCAGCTCGGTTCCAGGCCCTTGGAGATACTCAGCACAAGTTTGTAGAAAGTTCAGTCCAGTCCTTTCACTGCCCAAGGCAGAAGCAGCAGCTGCAGGCCAACCCAACAAAGCAACAACACAGCAAAGGGGCAGTACTCCTCCTGGCAGCTCTTCCAGCTCTTCGTCTTGGCAGGTTCCTTGATTCCAGCGAGATCTAAATTCATGGGGTCAGGGCCCCAATATTTATATCCCAAATTCCTTTGTTCTCTGAAGGCAGAGAGGCCTTTGCCTAGTCCAAACCAGTTCTGGAGCACTTTGTTGACAAGTCTCCGTCCCTTCTTTCAGTGAGTAGGCCAGGGACATCAGACGCACCACAGGAGGTGGAGCCAGCATTGTGGAGGGAAGGCACTGTCCTATTCAGGGCCCAGGTGCGACCCCTCCCACCCATCTACATGTAGATCTTGCTATTCAGCCCTGTGCTGACTCACCCTGTCTCCTGGCATCCCCCAGCCCCTGTCACTCACACTCCAGACAAGGAATACACAACCTCGCAGAGGCAGGCTTGGATGGTTAGACAAGAAAATACCCACTTTCTAAAAGTGGTATTTTTCAAACACAGAATGTTAAAACCAACTTTACTAAAAGCTGCATTCTATCATTCTGAGTCCAGGCATACTAAATTCGAATTTCTACCATGTTCCCGGGGTCAGTTAGGATTATAAGCTGTAATAATCAAAACTGCCCGTTCTGGCCTAGGGGAACAGGTAGCCTTGCAATAGTGAAAAACGAACTAGGCTGTAATTCACTATCAGGACATGCCACACACACCAGGGCATGTCCTACCTTTCGCATACAACGCACCCTGCCCACAGGGGTACCTTGGGCCTACCTTAGGGGTGACTAACATGTAGCAAATGGAAGGTTTAGGGACTTGCAAGTGTGTGCACTTGCCAAGTCGTCATGGCAGCCTCAGGCTGCGCACAGGCTCTGCGGTGGCAGGCCCGAGTTACACTTTACGGGCTGTTTGCGTGGGTGGCACAACCCAGTGCTGCAGCCCACCAACAGCATTTGGTCTATAGGCCCTGGCACTCGCAGTGCACTTTACAAGGGACTGACACATAAACCAAATAGGCCAATCATGGAAACACTAATCCATAACGCATTTTATACAGGAGCACTTGCACTTTCCCACTGGACCGCAGTGAGGAAAGTGCGCAGAATCATTACACCAGCAAAAACAGAGTCAAAACCGGGAGGTCAGAAAGCAAAAAGTCAGGGGAAACACGCCAAAAGATGCCAAGTCTAACACATGTCCCCTCCAGCTGAAAGTAGGGAGAACTACCCAACCCCATTGGAGTTCTCTTCACTAAGGCGGAAGAACCTGGACAGACCATCTGCGTTGGCGTGTTCTGTACCAGGACGGTGTTCCACCGTAAAGTCCATTCCCTGTAGGGAGATGGACCACCTCAGCAGTTTTGGATTCTCACCCCTCATTTGCATCAACCATCTGAGGGGCCTGTGGTCTGTCTGAACCCGGAAGTGAGTCCCAAACAGGTATGGTCTCAACTTCTTCAGTGCCCAGACCACAGCAAAAGCTTCCCTTTCTATGGCACTCCACCTCTGTTCCCTGGGAAGTAGTCTCCTGCTAAGGAAGACTACAGGCTGATCCAGGCCCTCTTCGTTCAGTTGTGAGAGCACCGCTCCCACACCATGCTCTGAAGCGTCAGTCTGCACGACAAATTCTTTGGAGAAGTCAGGTGCCTTGAGCACGGGCGCCGTGCACATGGCTACCTTCAGGGCATCAAAAGCTTTCTGGCAGGACTCAGTCCAGATCACTTTCCTGGGCTGCCGCTTAGAGGTCAGCTCTGTTAAGGGGGCAACGATGGTGCCATAGCCCTTAACAAACCTCCTATAGTAGCCGGTGAGACCTAAGAAGGCTCTCACCTCTGTCTGGGTCTTGGGGGGTTCCCAAGCCAGAATGGTGTCAATCTTGGGTTGTAGGGGCGCCACCTGGCCGCTTCCTACCTGGTGTCCCAAGTACACCACAGAACCCTGCCCGATCTGGCACTTACTGGCCTTGATCGTGAGGCCTGCACCTTGCAGAGCCCTCAACACTTTCTCAAGGTGCTGTAAATGTTCTTCCCAGCTGGAACTGAACACAGCAATGTCATCCAGGTAGGCGGCACTGAAATCCTCCAGCCCAGCCAACACCTGATTGACCAACCTCTGAAAGGTGGCAGGGGCATTCTTCAACCCAAAGGGCATCACCCGGAATTGGTAATGACCTTCTGGGGTTGAGAATGCTGATCTCTCCTTGGCCCCATCGGTTAAGGCAATCTGCCAGTACCCAGACGTCAAATCAAACGTGCTGAGGAACCGGGCAGCCCCCAACCGATCAATGAGCTCATCAGCTCTGGGGATGCGGTGCGCGTCAGTCCTGGTGACGGCATTGAGCCCACGGTAGTCCACACAAAACCGGAGTTCTGGAGTGGCACCGGGCGCCGCAGCCTTTGGGACCAAGACCACTGGGCTGGCCCAAGGACTGTGAGAGGGCTCAATCACCCCTAACGCCAACATCTTAGAGACCTCCTCCTTGATGCTGGCTCTGACCCGGTCAGTCAACCTGTAAATCTTGTGCTTCACAGGAGGGCTGTCACCGGTGTCCACGTCATGGGTACACCAGTGAGTAACACCGGGGTCAGAGAGAACAGTGGGGCGAACTGTCCCAACAACTGGCGACAGTCCCCTGCTGCTCCTGAGTCAGAGTAGGGGAGAGGATCACACCCTCTACTGACCCATCATGCTCCTTGGTAGACAGGAGGTCAGGGAGAGGCTCACTCTCCTCTTCCACCCCATCATCTGTCGCCAAGAGCATACTCACTTCGGACCTCTCGAAGTGGGGCTTGAGGCGGTTCACGTGAAGGACCCTCAAAGGGTTCCTTGGAGCCTGCAAATCCACCAGGTAGGTGACGTCACTTTTGCGCTCCTTTACCTCATATGGCCCAGTCCACTTGTCCTGCAAGGCACAAGGTGCCACTGGGGCCATGACCCACACTTTTTGCCCAGGTTGAAATTCGACCAGAGTGGCATTCTGGTCATACCATCTCTTCATTTCTTCCTGGCTTGCTTCTAGGTTCGCCTGAGCGAGTTTCCTGAAGCGGGCAGTTTGGTTTCTAAAGGCCAGCATGTAGCTAAATACATCCTGGGGAGTTTTCCTGGGAGCCGCCTCCCAGCCTTCCTTTACCAAACTCAGAGGTCCTCTGACAGGGTGGCCATACAGGAGCTCAAAGGGGCTGTACCCAAGAGACTTCTGAGGCACCTCCCTGTACGCAAAGAGTAGGCATGGCAAGAGGACGTCCCACTTACGCCTCATGGGTTCTGTTAGACCCTTGATCATGCCTTTCAAGGTCTGGTTGAATCTCTCCACCAGACCGTTTCCTTGTGGGTGGTAAGGAGTGGTGAACTTGTAGGTTACACCACACTCCTTCCACAGGGATGTCATATACTTCGATATGAAATTGGTCCCCCTATCAGAAACCACCTCTCTGGGGAATCCCACACGGGAAAAGATCCCCATTAACGCCCGGCCCACCACTGGCGCCGTCGTTGTCCTGAGAGGGATTGCCTCCGGGTACCGGGTGGCATGGTCCACCAAGACCAGGATGTACCTGTTGCCCATGGCTGTCTTGGGATCCAGTGGCCCCACAATATCCATCCCTACCCTTTCAAAGGGTGTACCAACAACAGGAAAAGGTTGGAGAGGAGCTTTGACCTTCCTCCCACTCTTACCACTTGCCTGGCAAGTTTGGCAAGACCTACAGTGTGCATCTGACTGCCTTCGCATTTGGGGCCAAAAGAAGTGGGTGACAAGCCTGTCAAAGGTCTTGTCCTGCCCCAAATGTCCTGCCAAAGGCACGTCATGAGCCAGACCCAGTAGGAAGGTCCTGAAGCGCTGGGGTACCACCAGCACACGGGCTGACCCCGGCTCAGCAACCTTAGGCTCAAGGGTATAGGAGACCACTCTCCCAGTAGATCAGATGTGACCCGGACTGGTTACCAGCTGCCTGGTCTGCAGCCTGCCGCCGCAGACCCTCCAGAGTAGGGCACTCGTTCTGCTCCCTGCAGAACTCCTCCCTGGTGGGACCCCCTTCTTGCTGCCAATGGGTCAGCTCAGAGATGTCTCCCAGTTCGGCTACCTGCTCCCCTGTAGGCACCGGGGCGTCCCCCTCGAGGTCCGCCTCCTCCGGTCCGTGGGAACTTCGGGGGCCGGTTTCCCGCGCCCCCTGCCCTTTCTCTTGGCAGGGACTTGGGCCACTGTTCCAGGCTCCAAGTCCTCTTGATCACCCTTTCTGGCTGCCATTGACCGAGTAGACACGCATGCCCACTCTGGCAACCCAAGCATCTCCAAGTGAGACCTGAGCTCAACCTCCTTCCATAAGGACTGCTCCAGGTCGTTTCCTAGCAGACAATCTACAGGCATGGTAGGGCTCACAACCACCCTCAAGGGACCTGAGACCCCCCCATTCAAAGGGAACCTGCGCCACCATACATTGGCGCTCTGAGTTGTCTACAGCAACTACTTGGTGGAATGCTCCTGGGACTACTTGCTTCTCAGACACCAGGTGACACCGGACTGAGGTCACACTGGCTCCAGTGTCTCTGAGAGCCTCTACCCTGTTCCCATTAATGGTCACCCAGGTGCTATATTTCTTTGTGTTAGGGGGCACCTGGTTTCCTGGGACCATCTCACTGTCCCCTAGTGAGACAAGGGTCATTTCTGCGGGATCCCCACCCTCCTGTGGGCACCCCTCCTCCCCAAGCGCTACACTAGCCAACACTTTGGACTGTCCACCGGTGGGTGGCTGTGTCCCCTTCGGGCACTTGGGGTCCCCTTAAAGTGACCTACCTGGTCACATGCATAACACTTGCGGGGGCCGGTCTCAACAGGCTTCCCTGTAGAGACCCCTTTCTTCTTATCACCAGGGGCTGGGAACCTTTACCCTGGGTACTAGTTTGGGGCCCTTTAGAGAACTCCTGTGCTTTACCCTTGTCCCCCCCACCTTTCTGCTGGGGACCCTGCCCACCTTTGGCTGAGTCTCCCCCAAACGCTTTCTTGTGGACCCTGGTACTCACCCAGCGGTCCGCTTCCATAGCAAGCTTCCTGGGGTCAGTTAGCTTACTATCCACTAGGTGCTGGCGCAGATCTGCAAAACATAGACTAGACAAGTGCTCCCATGCAATCAAGTTGTAGAGCCCCTGAAAATCTGTTACACTACTGCCCTTTACCCAACCATCCAGAGACCTGCAGAACACATCCACACATTCCAACCAAGTGTTGGCATCAGACTTCTTACTGGACCTGAACTGATCCCTGTACTTTTCAGGAGTAAGACCATACTTCGTGAGAAGGGCATCCTTCATGTCAGCATAGGTGAGGTGATACCCCTTACCCAAAGCTATCAGAGCATCCCTTGCTTCTTCAGGGAAAAGTGGCCACAATCCTGCTCCCCAATTCTCCTCAGGGACCCCATTCATGTGTATGGCTGCCTCATAACCCTGAAACCACCTTTGTATGTCATCCCCCTTCTTGAACTCCTTGCCTACATTCTTGGGAATGTGCACAATCCTGTCTGCCTTTCTGGACGAATTGCTGCCACCATCTGAGCCTGACTTACTCCTAAGTTCTAGCTCCTTCAGTTCTCTCTCATGCTCTAAGAGCATCTTCCTCTCCTCTATGGCCAATCTCTTCTCCTCCCGCTCACTCTCCAGCCTGAGCTTCTGCAGCTCAAACTGCCTTGCCTCCCGCCTGTCCTCCAGCTCCTCTGGGGACAGACTGCTGCTGCCTGACCTGGCGGGTTCCCCCTACCCAAAAGCACATCCACCCTGGAAATAGGCTCCTCCACCTCCTCACTGAGATTACCAGGCTGCCCATTGGCATGTCTGGCTGCTACCCAGGCCCTCAGCGCCTTCTGTAGCTCCTCCTTCCTTGTGAGGCCTTTAATTTGGACTTTCAGGTTTTTACAAATCGCTCGTAGCTCCTTTACGGCGTAGGATTCCAACCTATCCTCCTCAAAGATAACTTCCAGAGATGCAACGGATGATGCAATTGATTCAGGCATGACAAAAGTAGTGAGTTGAAAACTGGCAAGATCAGAAATAGGCCAAAAGAAAAAGAACCAGTATGTGGTACGTAATGGTCTGCGATATGGTAGTAGTGCACACCAATCACTGTAAGTCAAGTGCAAACACAAGTCCTATCCCACCGCTGCCACCAATGTTAGAAATGGGATCTCTAGTTGGCAAGGGCTTGCACCTTTGTCCAAGTGGGGACCCTTCTTCCTAGTCAGGGTAAGGGTGTTACACTCGTGAAGTAACCCCTGCTCACCCTCGTGGTAGCTTGGCACGAGCAGTCAGGCTTAATTCAGAGGCAGTGTGTAAAGCATTTGCACATAACCAACAGTAATACAGTGTAAGCACTACAAACGGACACCACACCAGTTTAGAAAAATAACCAATATTTTATATACTCAAGACAAGACCAATTATGACAAAAATCCACAATACTATACTTTAAAAATGAATGCTTGATACGGTAACTTCTTCTTTGCCGGAATAACACAAAAGCAAAGTTCGTACGAGTCGGTAGCTCCGTCCGAGTCTACCGCGATGCTGAATTACCACAGAGTCCAACAGTTCCAGCCGACCGCGTCGCTACGGGCCAGCAGAGTCGTGAACAGACTCGGTCACAGTACCTTTCTCGTTGTGGCTGGTACGGAGTGTACGAGCCGGTCGGCGTTCGTCGCGGTTGCGGTGCAAGACGGAGCGATGCAAGGTGCGGTGTCCCTCGATGCGGTGCAGGCAGCGGCTCGATGAGCGTCGTGCAGACGGAGTCGGTGAGTCCAAGGCGTGCGATGCAGGGTGAGACGATGCTCGATGCGGTGCTGACAGGTTGCGATGCAGGCGACCAAGCCGGAGTGCGGGAGCTGGCGTCGGACAGCGGTGCGAGTCGGAGCGGTGCGTCGCAGACGTGCGAGCGGTGCCCCAAATGCGGTGCGGTCACGACTCTTGAGCCAGTTGCAGCGACCGCGTCGGTCGGGTCCGGTTGGTTCAGTGAAGCGATGCGATGCGAACTGCGGTGCCCACCGTTCACGGTGCAAGCAGCGGCTCGATGTTGGCGGCGTCGGACGTCGCCCAGGGTGAGACCAGGGTTGCGATGCGAAGCGGGGCGATGCGGTCTGCGGTGCAAACAGGTCACCGGCCAGGGATGGATTCGGTTGACGGAGTCGGTTGCGGTTCCCTTCCTCTGTGGCAACTGAAACAGCGTTCCAGAAGCGGTACCCAGAGGCTTGTGAAGTCTTTGCAGTCCCTGAGACTTCTTAACAGGAGGCCAGCTCGGTTCCAGGCCCTTGGAGATACTCAGCACAAGTTTGTAGAAAGTTCAGTCCAGTCCTTTCACTGCCCAAGGCAAAAGCAGCAGCTGCAGGCCAACCCAACAAAGCAACAACACAGCAAAGGGGCAGTACTCCTCCTGGCAGCTCTTCCAGCTCTTCGTCTTGGCAGGTTCCTTGATTCCAGCGAGATCTAAATTCATGGGGTCAGGGCCCCAATATTTATATCCCAAATTCCTTTGTTCTCTGAAGGCAGAGAGGCCTTTGCCTAGTCCAAACCAGTTCTGGAGCACTTTGTTGACAAGTCTCCGTCCCTTCTTTCAGTGAGTAGGCTAGGGACATCAGACGCACCACAGGAGGTGGAGCCAGCATTGTGGAGGGAAGGCACTGTCCTATTCAGGGCCCAGGTGCGACCCCTCCCACCCATCTACATGTAGATCTTGCTATTCAGCCCTGTGCTGACTCACCCTGTCTCCTGGCATCCCCCAGCCCCTGTCACTCACACTCCAGACAAGGAATACACAACCTCGAAGAGGCAGGCTTGGATGGTTAGACAAGAAAATACCCACTTTCTAAAAGTGGTATTTTCGAACAAAGAATGTTAAAACCAACTTTACTAAAAGCTGCATTTTATCATTCTGAGTCCAGGCATACTAAACTCGAATTTCTACCATGTTCCCGGGGTCAGTTAGGATTATAAGCTGTAATAATCAAAACTGCCCGTTCTGGCCTAGGGGGAACAGGTAGCCTTGCAATAGTGAAAAAGGAACTAGGCTGTAATTCACTATCAGGACATGCCGCACACACCAGGGCATGTCCTACCTTTCGCATACAACGCACCCTGCCCACAGGGGTACCTTGGGCCTACCTTAGGGGTGACTAGCATGTAGCAAAGGGAAGGTTTAGGGACTTGCAAGTGTGTGCACTTGCCAAGTCGTCATGGCAGCCTCAGGCTGCGCACAGGCTCTGCGGTGGCAGGCCCGAGTTACACTTTACGGGCTGTTTGCGTGGGTGGCACAATCCAGTGCTGCAGCCCACCAACAGCATTTGGTCTATAGGCCCTGGCACTCGCAGTGCACTTTACAAGGGACTGACACATAAACCAAATAGGCCAATCATGGAAACACCAATCCATAACGCATTTTATACAGGAGCACTTGCACTTTCCCACTGGACCGCAGTGAGGAAAGTGCGCAGAATCATTACACCAGCAAAAACAGAGTCAAAACCGGGAGGTCAGAAAGCAAAAAGTCAGGGGAAACACGCCAAAAGATGCCAAGTCTAACATACAGTCTACGATCTCACGATATGTTCCTCGGTCAAATGACTCAGCCAGGTTCATTGACTTGAGGTAGGATGAAATAGTCTCTAATGAAATGGGCACAGAGGACTTTACCAAGAATCGTACACATCTTCTAGATCAATAGACATGCCCAGCGAGATGGGCAAGTGTGAAAAGTATTTGTCGATGGCAACTAATGGTGTCTACTGTGCTTTCCAGCTACTAGCTTCTCTGGGCTTTGTTGAATGAGTCTTAAAGTTTACTCTGTGTTCTTCTGTAGTTAAAGCATGGCTTGACCTGGTCGGAAAGCCTGTTATGTGTTCATGAATACCGAACTAAGACCCTCATAAGGACTTGTTGAATAATCCTGATTTGTGTTCAAGCAGGTGTTTCTGGCCGAAATCAAGACTAGCAGTAAAACATGTACCTCTGGGCTTTTACCCGAACATATTTTGCTGGGTGAAAAGTCATTAAATTAATGGAAATGCACAACACCGATTCCCACAGCAATTCCTCATTCTGCGTGGGAAAACCTTTGAAGGTGCAGTAGTACTGGGCCTGGTAACTAACTACCATATCTAGCAGCATTGATATTATGAGGTGTGGTATTACCACAGTGGCTTTCCATCATACCTGGTAATGAGGGGATAAATGGCATGTCTGTGCTGTATTGAATGTGGACAATGTTTTCTAACATGCTGTTGAATGTCCTGCATTAGTGTGTGGCTTGATTTGGTGTGACGTACTGTTGTGAGAATGGTGATGGAGATGTGTTAGATGTTTGCTAAGCATTCTAATGTTTGATGCTGAGTGTCCAACAAGTGACATCTATTACAGATGAGTGCGTATGTGAATACCGGAGATGAGTGAGAGAGTAAATGAGTGAGTGAGAGAATGGGAGAGTGAGCACTGAGTGTGTGTGGGCCTTTTATAGGAACCATCTGGTGAATTATGTCAGAATAAGTTTGAAACCACAAGCAGACATCATCAAACAAAAGAACATTCTAAAATGCCTACTGTTGGTGATTTTTAGCAATGCAAGACTGGGCAAAGACAAGTGTGTTGTTTTTCTCTTCAGTGGATATATCCTTTAAGAGAAACAAAACGCAGAAGGAGACACACATTATCAGTTCAAAGGCCCAAACTCACTGCTGCTAATTTTCCTGCAAAAACAACAATTGATGGACAGAATGCAGAACAATGACATACATTCACCACAGTACAGAGATCTGGGCCTAAATCCATCGTTTTTGTGCTCACCATGCCATTCCAGTTTGAACCCAGCCATATGCAAATCAGGCTTGACCCAGTGCCCAATGGGAACAGTCCAGCCCGAACTGCCAGGCCAGGTCCTCCCTGGACTGGAAACAAGCATCCTAGGACCGGTTTCAGGGTTTCACCCCTCATCAGCCAGGATAGCTTGACTCCAGTGGCATGTAGAGCACGGGACCCACGTCTGGGCACACCCGTCCCACTCGGGGTGACAAATGCAAAAACAACAATTGATGGACAGAATGCAGAACAATGTCATACATTCACCCCAGTACAGAGATCTGGGCCTAAATCCATCGTTTTTGTGCTCACCATGCCATTCCAGTTTGAACCCAGCCATATGCAAATCAGGCTTGACCCAGTGCCCAATGGGAACAGTCCAGCCCGAACTGCCAGGCTAGGTCCTCCCTGGACTGGAAACAAGCATCCTAGGACCGGTTTCAGGGTTTCACCCCTCATCAGCAAGGATAGCTTGATTCCAGTGGCTGGAGAGCACGGGACCCATGTCTGGGCACACCCGTCCCACTCAGGGTGACAAATGCAAAAACAACAATTGATGGACAGAATGCAGAACAATGTCATACATTCACCCCAGTACAGAGATCTGGGCCTAAATCCATCGTTTTTTTGCTCACCATGCCATTCCAGTTTGAACCCAGCCATATGCAAATCAGTCTTGACCCTGCCCCCAATGGGAACAGTCCAGCCCGAACTGCCAGGCCAGGTCCTCCCTGGACTGGAAACAAGCATCCTAGGACCTGTTTCAGGGTTTCACCCCTCATCAGCCAGGATAGCTTGACTCCAGTGGCTTGTAGAGCACGGAACCCACGTCTGGGCACACCCGTCCCACTCAGGGTGACAAATGCAAAAACAACAATTGATGGACAGAATGCAGAACAATGTCATACATTCACCCCAGTACAGAGATCTGGGCCTAAATACATCGTTTTTTTGCTAACCATGCCATTCCAGTTTGAACCCAGCCATATGCAAATCAGTCTTGACCGTGTGCCCAATGGGAACACTCCAGCCCGAACTGCCAGGCCAGGTCCTCCCTGGACAGGAAACAAGCATCCTAGGACCGGTTTCAGGGTTTCACCCCTCATCAGCCAGGATAGCGTGACTCCAGTGGCATGTAGAGCACGGGACCCACGTCTGGGTACACCCGTCCCACTCGGGGTGACAAATGCAAAAACAACAATTGATGGACAGAATGCAGAACAATGTCATACATTCACCCCAGTACAGAGATCTGGGCCTAAATCCATCGTTTTTTTGCTCACCATGCCATTCCAGTTTGAACCCAGCCATATGCAAATCAGTCTTGACCCTGTGCCCAATGGGAACAGTCCAGCCCGAACTGCCAGGCCAGGTCCTCCCTGGACTGGAAACAAGCATCCTAGGACCGGTTTCAGGGTTTCACCCCTCATCAGCCAGGATAGCGTGACTCCAGTGGCATGTAGAGCACGGGACCCACGTCTGGGTACACCCGTCCCACTCGGGGTGACAAATGCAAAAACAACAATTGATGGACAGAATGCAGAACAATGTCATACATTCACCCCAGTACAGAGATCTGGGCCTAAATCCATCGTTTTTTTGCTCACCATGCCATTCCAGTTTGAACCCAGCCATATGCAAATCAGTCTTGACCCTGTGCCCAATGGGAACAGTCCAGCCCGAACTGCCAGGCCAGGTCCTCCCTGGACTGGAAACAAGCATCCTAGGACCGGTTTGGTTTTGCTCACTACACCACTGGATTCAAGCTAGCCTGGCTGATGAAGGGTGATGCCCTGAAACCGGTCCCAGGATGCTTGTTTCCGGTCCAGGGAGGACCTGGCTTGGCAGTTCAGGCTGGACTGTTCCCACAAGGAACTAGGGTCAAGACTGATTTACATATGGCTGGGTCCAAACTGGGGTGGTGTGGTGAGCAAAAGAATGATGGATTTAACCAAGATCCTTGTGACTGGGGGTGAATGTTTGCATTGTCCAGCATTCCGTCCATCAATTGTTTCTTTGCATTTGTCAGCCCTAAGTGGGAATGGTATGCCCAGACGTGGGTCCCGATGCTCACTACACCACTGGATTCAAGCTAGCCTGGCTGATGAAGGTGATGCCCTAAAACCGGTCCCAGGATGCTTGTTTCCGGTCCAGGGGACCTGGCTTGGCAGTTCGGGCTGGACTGTTCCCACAAGGAACAGGGTCAAGACTGATTTGCATATGGCTGGGTCCAAACTGGGGTGGTGTGGTGAGCAAAAGAGTGATGGATTTAACCCAGATCCTTGTGACTGGGGGTGAATGTTTGCATTGTCCAGCATTCCGTCCATCAATTGTTTCTTTGCATTTGTGCGCCTAAGTGGGAAAGGTATGCCCAGACGTGGGTCCCGTGCTCACTACACCACAGGATTCAAGCTAGCCTGGCTGATGAAGGGTGATGCCCTGAAACCGGTCCCAGGATGCTTGTTTCCGGTCCAGGAGGACCTGGCTTGGCAGTCCGGGCTGGACTGTTCCCACAAGGAACAGGGTCAAGACTGATTTGCATATGGCTGAGTCCAAACTGGGGTGGTGTGGTGAGCAACAGAATGATGGATTTAACCCAGATCCTTGTGACTGGGGGTGAATGTTTGCATTGTCCAGCATTCCGTCCATCAATTGTTTCTTTTGCTAATTTTCCTGGGCTGCTTTTGAGTGAACGTCCTTGCTTTTGGATTTCAGTGTGTACACAAGCTTTTGGGTTGTCTTTGTGGTTGAGTTACAGCACTAATCAATGCACAAAGACAATGTTGTCAGTAAATATAATCCGGTTCAACAACTTTTTTGTACGCATTAGTTAGGGATTTGCAGTCTTAAAACACTCCATTGTTTATAGGATGAAACTCTTGTTGTTGTATAAAAACATGGGTTTAGAAGAAATAGACCAGTGAGCAATATATCACTACAAAGCGACTTGGACGATTTATAGGAATTTGGATGCTCAACTGTGGTTCTTGTGAAGTACTGTTTTCTTCTTTGGTTCATTGATTTACACCTGAGGCGGCACGGTGCGACTTCCCTAAGCGCTTTATTTTTGTCCATCTTAGAAGTTGTTCACCAGTGGCCGCCATGGTGGCTGTGAATTTGGTGGCTTTGCAATTGGTATGGCCACCACAAAGTCGGTGAGCTTGCAAGAGATCCTGCATTGTGGGTTCTTTGCAGGTTTCCCTTCTTGCACATAAACAATCGCCTCTGCAGCGTAGGCAGGCTTGCAACATGGTGGCAGGGAGCCTCCGCTGGCGCTAGACAGCTTTATTTTTCAACCAATACTGCCAAATATATACATATAGGGCATTCCTGTAATAAACCCGTTTTGCACCAAATCTGGGTCTGCATTCTCGTCCTTGGAGGTTTCTGGTGGCGTGGAGTGTTGTGGATATATATATATATATATTATCTACTGGCGGTCGCCAGTAGATAGTTATAGTTAGAACCTATTTTCCATAGGAAATCCGCGACATTCTATTTGAAATAACTCTCTTGCCGGTTGACGTATCTTCGCAAAATTTTCAAACTTTGTGGGGCGCTCCGGTCCGCTCCTACCCTGAAAGTCTCGGGGTGATTCGTCAGCGGGGGCCGAGAAAAAGGGGGTCCCAAAACGCGTTTTCCCCATTCATTTTTCCATAGGAAACTTTAGACACGGCTACAGCCTGAACTGCTGAACGGAATTACACCAAATTTGGCAAAGAGGTAGTTCTTGGTTCAGAAAGAACCCTTTTGTTAAATGGTGTAAATCCGTTCAGTAGTTGCTGAGAAAATCAAAAGTAAAAGTACATATATATCTATGGGCACGGAGGATCCGCGCACCCTGAGCGCACCCTGCGCGCACCGTCCCGATCACGAGCTGCATGTTAATTGGCTGTCAGCTGGCTGTCAACATTCCGATTCAGGAAATGTTGGCAGCCATTTTGTCCCTCGGTAGACAGAGACAAGATGCGCAAAGCGCACAAAGGGAGCAAGGTAGAAACACCCTGACCCCTAGGTCTGCTCAGGGGGTCCCATAAGGACCCCCTGGGCAGAAAAAGCATTTTTTTTTTAAATCGGCAGGATGCGCTCAGGGTGCGCGGATCCTGCCGATAAAATCGAGCGCGGTCTCCGCGCTTCGATGTTAATTGCCCCCGGGTGGGCCAAGTCCCGGGGGCATGCTGGGGGGTGTTTATTTTATGTATGGGGGCCTCTAAGGCCCCCAAGCCCCGGGGACTGCCACCCCCGGGGCTTTCTTTTTAAAATGGTGCGGGAGGGCTCTGAGCCCTCCCGCAGCCCCAGGGACCACCACCTCCCCGGGGCTTCTTCTTTTTTTTTTTCCTGTGTGGGGGGGCTCGAGCCCCCCGCACGCCCCGGGACCGCCACCTCCCCGGGGCACTAACAAATTAAAATGGGGGTCCGTTTTGGACCCCGAAGCCCGAGGACCACCACCTCCCCGGGGCTGTGCTGATGTGGGAGGGGGCCGCGCGGCCCCCTCCTGGAGCCTGTGGTGGCCCTGGGGACCGCCACCCCCAGGGCCGGCTCCTGCAGTGTCCCGGGGTGCCTACCCCCGGGACACTGCTGTTTGCTAATGACAGGACGGGAGCCTCGCGGCTCCCGTCCTGTCATTGCAAACTGCTTTGGATATTGGAAGAGAGAGCAGGGAAACCTGCTCGCGCTAATATCCAAAGACAATTGCTTTCCACACGGGGAGCAGCATGTTAGCTGCTCCCCATGTGTAAAGCAATGCCGGCTCCCGTAGGACACGGGGAGCCGAGGCGGGACTGTGGGGGGTTTGGGGACCCCCACAGTCCCCAATCAGAGGCCAGGCCGGGTCCCCGGGGCAAGTAGTGGCCCGGGAGGGGAGCCACGCGGCCCCCTCCCAGAATTTTTTTGTTTTTTTAATTAAAAAAAAAAAAAGGGGTAAGGCCCTGGGGGATGGGGTCCCAAGGGCCCAAAAATAAGAAAAAGGAAGGGGGCCACACAGCCCCCTTCAGGGAAAAAAAAAAAAAAACGATTGGCCCGCAGGCCCCGCCCCTTCCTTCACCACTCTGCAAACGCGCCCCTGGCGCGTTTGCAGATGGGGAAGTAATTCCCTTTGAATACTGGGGGTCCTGAGGGCCAACTAGCCCACCAGGAACCTCCAGTATGCGCCAGAGGCTGCGTTGCAGAGAGGTGTACAGAGGCCACGCCCCTTTATACACCTCTCTGCAACGCAGCTCTGTGGCGCTTTTGGAGGTACATGGTGGGCTAGTTGGCCCCCAGGAACCCTCAGGATTCAAGGGACTTAATCCCCCAACTTAAAACGCGCCACGGGCGCGTTTGCACAGTGGTGAAGGGAGGGGCGGGGCTTCAGGTGACATGTGTGCAAACAGGCCCGTGGCGCGTTTTAAGATGGGGAATTAAATCCCCTTCAATCCTGAGGGTCCCTGGGGGCCAACTAGCCCAACAGGTACATCCAGAAAGCGCCACAGAGCTGCGTTGCAGAGAGGTGTATAAAGGGTGTGGCCCTCTACACGTCTCTGCAACGCAGCCCTGGCGCATACTGGAGGTTCCTGGTGGGCTAGTTGGTCCCTAGGGACCCTCATGATTCAAGGGGACTTAATCCCCAACTTAAAACGCGCCACGGGGCGCGTTTGCACAGATGTCACCTCAGGCCCCGCCCCTACCTTCACCATTGTGCAAATATTCCTCTAAAATCTGCCGAACTACGAATTCGGATTTACTCACCTGTTATCAGGAGAGACCTCAGTGCTGCATCTTTCAGCCCAGTACTAATCCTGAAAAGTAATTTTAACCGTACTTACCAGTAACTTGAATTTCCTTCCATAGGATATCATTGCCTGCTTTTTGCTGAAAAAGTTTCTAAGTGTTGATTTTTGAAACATACAAATATTCCTCTAAAATCAGCCGAAATACGAATTCCGATTTACTCACCTGTTATCAGGAGAGACCTCAGTGCTGTATCTTTCAGCCCAGTACTGGTCCTGAAAAGTAATTTTAACCGTACTTACCAGTAACTTGAATTTCCTTCCATAGGCTAACATTGACTGGTTTCACTTGGAAATTCTTCTAAGTGTGGAGTTTTGGAACTTTAAAATATTCCTCTAAAATCAGCCGAAATACGAATTCCGATTTACTCACCTGTTATCAGGAGAGACCTCAGTGCTGCATCTTTCAGCCCAGTACTGATCCTCAAAAGTAATTTTAACCGTACTTACCAGTAACTTGAATTTCCTTCCATAGGCTAACATTGACTGGTTTCACTTGGAAATTCTTCTAAGTGTGGAGTTTTGGAACTTTAAAATATTCCTCTAAAATCAGCCGAAATACGAATTCCGATTTACTCACCTGTTATCAGGAGAGACCTCAGTGCTGCATCTTTTAGCCCAGCACTGACCCTGAAAAGTAATTTTAACCGTACTTACCAGTAACTTATATTTTCTTCCATAGGAATCCATTGTCTGGTTTTCAGCAGAAAAGTTTCAAAGTGTCGATTTTCACAAACTACAAATATTCCTTAAAAATCGCCTGTATGACTTAAACGCATTCTTTCAACTGTTTACAGGAGATGCACCAGTGCTGGATCCAGGATCCAACACTGAGTAAGAAAAAGTAATGATAACAGTTTTTACCTGCTAAGTGAATTTCCTTCCATAGGATAACATTGGTGATTCTATGAGAAAAAGTTTCAAAGTGTCAACTTTTAAAATACAATAATATTCCTTAAAAATCACTAATGTAACCAAAACGCTTTTACTCAACTGTTTACAGGAGATGTCCCAGGACTGAATCTAGGATCCAGTCCTGTGGTTAGAAAAGTAATCCATAAAGTAACTAATTGCATTTAACTAGAAATTCACATTGAGCTGAATGTTGCATTGTGTTTGAAAATGTGTTGCCCATTGCAACAACTGTAACTACTGTACTTAAAAGTCTATTGCCTATGTGCAAAGTATTTAAACTAAAGTAATTCATTCTGAGAAAGTATTTTTGTAATGTATAATGTAATTACAATGTAATTTAAAAAATAAAATATGTAAAAAAATTGTTTCTAAAAATGTAGTAAATCAGTATTAAAAAAATAAATATAACAATTATTACATTTAAAAATTGTCATTTACAAAACCTTTGAAATTCACTTAAAAACCGTAGGTTTCAGACATGTTATAGTTAGGAATTAGCATTTAAAAAACCTTTGAAATTCACTGAAAAAACCATAGGTTTCAGACACGTTATAGTTAGAAATTAGCATTTAAAAACCTTTGAAATTCACTGAAAAAACCATAGGTTTCAGGCACGTTATAGTTAGAAATTTGCATTTAAAAAACCTTAAAAATCACTGAAAAAACCATAAGGTTTTAGGGACAGTTATAGTTAGTTGGACATTGCACTCGTACAAAACCCGTGAAATTCCCCGTTATAGTTAGTTCAGGTAACTATAACTCGCGCCCCGCAATGCACTGCTGATGACGTCACATATTACATCACTCATGACATGGTCAGTGACATCACTGATGACATCACTGATGACATCTCAAATGACATCACTGATGACATCACTGATGACATCATCCATGTGAGAATTTAATGCATCTTCTCACACCCTAATATAAGTTTTGAAACACCCACTCTAAATTACAGACTGCCATTCTCAAAACCATACACACTCCAATACCAATAAGTACATACCCACTCACTGATTCTTAGGTCTACACACACACATCTACTCACTCACCCGTACAGTCACTCATACTTACAGTCACTCAGTACAGGACTATCATATGCACTCATACACCTATATAAACACTCACACAACGCAACTCATCCATAGAGGTACTCACACACCTAGTCAGTCATGCAAATAATTAATCACACTCCAATTTACTCACCTATACAGTTATACACACCAGCTCACTTACTCATAAAAATACTAGCACATTCTTACGCTCCTATGCAATCACTGATGCAAGCACACACTCATCCATATAGCCACTCTCACAATCACACACTCTCACTTATAGCCATTTATATACTCCAACACACATATATACTGCCTTTCACATATGTAGTTACTCACACATGTACCACTGAGATATACATTCAATCACTAACACACCCATACACACACTCACCCACCCATACAGTCCATCACAGACGCACTCTTGAAACCATGCACCCAGTGAATCACCCACTCACACATCTATGCACAGAGTCACACTCACCCCACCCACACAAACACTGAGGCACCCATACAGATACTCAGAGAACCAATCCATAACCCATATAGACACTCATTTAGCTAGTCAGAAACCCATGCAGCTGCTTACACAACAACAGACAGACGGATACAGACATTCACACAGTTTAGTCACTCACCCATGCATCCAGTAAGATACGTTTAATCACTCACTTATAGACTCAGTCACGCACCTACTAAATCATCCATTCAGACACTTATACACCCACTCATTCTTCAATACGCCTTTCCCTATATATATTAAACATATTTAAACTTTACACAAACACACAGTTACTGGATGATGTCATCAGTGATGTCATCAGTGATGTCATTTGAGATGTCATCAGTGATGTCACTGACCATGTCATGAGTGATGTAATATGTGACGTCATCAGCAGTGCATTGCGGGGCGCGAGTTATAGTTACCTGAACTAACTATAACGGGGGAATTTCACGGGTTTTGTACGAGTGCAATGTCCAACTAACTATAACTGTCCCTAAAACCTTATGGTTTTTTCAGTGATTTTTTAAGGTTTTTTAAATGCAAATTTCTAACTATAACGTGCCTGAAACCTATGGTTTTTCAGTGAATTTATATATATATATATATATATATATATATATATATATATATATATATATATATATATATATATATATATATATATATATATATATATATATATATATATATATATATATATATATATCTTAGAAATCCTTGCTGACACAGCCACGCTGCGCCAGAAGAAAAGTGCCCGCACTCCAGGTAAATCCAGAAACAGTTTATTTAGTTAAGCTGACGCGTTTCGACCGAGAGGTCTTTGTCAAAGCTGATATATATATATATATATATTATTTATTCCCCTTCCCCCCCAAAAAAATCTAAATGAATACCTGGGCATCAAAAACCAAGCTCATCATCTGCAGCCAACTCATGTGATGAAGTGATTGCTGAAACTTGCAGAAAGGGATGTTGACAAACAGTTAAATCCCCCTCCCCTCACTTTGCTGAAATCTTCCAATGGACCACTGTCTTTATCATCAGTTCAGCAACCAACCTGCATAGGCATCTCCTTAAAGCAGACAGACTGATGTGAGATGGCGGCTCAGAATACAACCTGCTCCCTTGATATGCTTAAATGTCCTACGTGGAAAGGAACTAGACTCAGTTTGGCCTCAGAACAGGAAGTCATACCAAAGTTCCGGATGCCCCAGATCGGATCTAGGGATACAAGGTCCTAGGTGAATGACCACAAATTTAGTAATCATTAATGCAAACACACCAAGGAGAAGATTTCTTCTTGATGCCGGTTGGAACAAAACTATAGTTTGGCACAAAAAGACCATGGGCAATACATATGTCTGGGCATAGGATTTGGAATACATAACTATTATAAATATTGCAGAATGGGCATACTAGTCTGAATGTATTTTGGTAGGGGTTTGGAACAGAAATATCTCTGATTTCTTGAGGAGATGTGAGAGACTCTTATCTTTTGCATCAGCTATGCTTTTGATTGTGTGAGCAAATAAATGTTGCCAGTCCTTTAAGAGTATTGCAGTCACTCAAATTGTATCACTTAATGCCAATCCAAGCCCATCCAGCATATTAACATGCAAGTTCTGAAATAAAGTCTTTGTTTTTTTTACCTGATTTTTTATTTTTTAGTATTCCTTACTCTTCCATCTGAGTATTTGTGATCTACAAATATTTCAGTAAAGGATTAGAAGGAGAAGTTGAACTGCATTTTTGCCCATTGTGATGTTTTGTATTTTGAGTCTTTGCAAGCAAAGGTTTCTGGCCAATGCTTCATAAAATGGTAATGGCCTGGTCAATTTATCAAAAGCAAGGCCTAAACCCGTCTTCTCTAACATAACAAACACATATGGCCATTCAACTGAGTTGAATTTTTCTAGACATCATGTTTATAATACCACTTCAGAAAAGTCAAGTTTCTGTTCAAACTCTACATAAAAATGCAACCTGCGAAGGATAAAGTCTAGTAGACCTGGCTGGCAGAAGTAAATGTAGGTGACTGGCTAAGACTTTGGCTACAATTTTTTTTTTTTTAATATTCAACAATGAAATAAGCCTATAAAAGGCACATTCTTTACCGGACGTATGAATCAGTGTTTTTCTGACCATACCTAGATCTAGATGAAGCTGCCCCTCCGCCCTCGGATAAACCCAGGATATAGACCACTCCCTAATCTTTTATAAAAATTAATATAAAAGGTTAGTAGGTCCTGGGGATTTCCTACTCCTAAGCAGAGTAATGGAGGTCCCTGTTGCATCCTCCATGAGGACCACCGTGAGTAATGGCAGTCTGTATTTTGTCCTCCATGAGGACTACCTCAAGTGATTCCCTGTCCATATTGTTTCATTTTGGGTTGGGGAAGTATTTAACAAAGCTTCTTATAACTTTACCGAAGTCTCTTGGACCTAGCCCCTGTAAAGAATGGGAATGGAGGGCCAATACATTAACCACAACCTCATCACCTTCAATTAGAGCCCATTCCTATCATGAACCTGTTCACCCATCAGAGACCTTTCTCGTGGTTAGCGAGCCATGCCCGAAGCTTACCGGCTTTGTTTCTAATATTGTATAATTGGTGCAGGGTGGCTGTGAACTGTGCTCTAGCCTCATTATCAACCAAAGTCCTACAATACTTGTTTTTAATGGTTAGTCGTTGCCTAACTGCTGGGAATGGATGCAACAATAATGAACTTATATTGCAATAATCTCCCTTTTTAGGTCCATTTCCTTACATGTCTTCGCCTTATGCTTCACTGCTCTGAATTTGTCTTTTCTATAATACCAACATAGACTTTACTGTGCCTTAGTTTTCTGCAACACAGTGCTTGATTACCTTGTGATAATTGAGGGGTTGCCTCCCCATCACTGATCTCCCAGGCCTCGAGTTTCCACCCTCCCAGTTTACAAACTATGCTAGATGAAAGGGTTGATACTCAGGGTAGTGGTCTGATACATCCTGGCCAAGCAAGTTGTGATCCTGACTCTGGTTGCAAAGCATAGTGAGGCAATAGACAGGCTAGACACAAGAAGAATCATAAGCACAGGTAGGAGAAGTGTGACTCCTTACTGTGTGCCTCACGCCACATGTCACCTAGCTCCAGGCGAAGACAAAGGTTTTCAATTTCGTTTCACCATCTCCTTTTGCACCCTTCTCTGAAACCCTATCGTTCATAAACAGAATGAACTCTGCTTCAGCATAAGGGTTGCTTCCGGTATTCTAAGGAGAAATGTCCCAGTCCATTCCAGTGTGAGTGACTGTAACCTTCAAGCTAGGAATATCGAGAGCAGTGCAATCAGATTCCCATCTCATGATCCCATGTCACAATATAGTAAGCCCTCAGGATCTGAATGAAGAGGGAGCACAAAAGAAGTGTTTTGTTTCAGAAGAATAGCCACTATTATGGATTTGAGGAAGTAGCCAGTGTATGTCAGTGGTTTGAAATGACCCCTTACAATAAATCGACATCTTTTATACCATAATCATTTCTTGTAGCAGAACTATGGGGCATATTAGCAAGAAGCTCGTTAAAATTATCGCCGCTTTAGCTGCAGGAAACTGCCGCTAAAGCGGCGATAATGGACTTGATAATATGCGCTATAGAATTCCAATAGAAGCCCAGGTTAGATGTCCTGCACATCTAACCTGGGCTTCAATTGGAATTCTATAGCGCATATTATCAAGCCCATTATCGCCGCTTTAGCGGCAGGAATTTTAACGAGCTTCTTGCTAATATGCCCCTTATCCGGCACATGCCTGTTTAACATTCGAACCACTGCGTCCATTTTACCTTTACAGCCATGTCACTGGCATTACAGCTAAGGTTTTTTCATGTCTGTCTTTGCTGATGACAGATGATGCAAAATATATGTACTAATAATATGAAGATTATAATACCAACATATCTGATCCTGGTTTACGGCCACAATGAATACCGACTGCTTACTCAATAAAATCCCAACAGCCCCCACCCCACCCCCTGGTGGACTGTCCCTAAACTACCCATCAGCCCAATGCCCAAGATGCCTGTCGCCCCATTTTGCAAACCATAAGCCAAACGAGTGCTGTCTATCTACAGGATACTGGTTTACAGTAATGTGGTTATGTAAACATTATTCTCCCACCACTCCCCATCAGGTGCATTGAGTGGCAATAATTTGCAATGAGAAAAATCAACAGTGCTCAACAGGTCTATGTTCAAGGTGCCGTACTTTATTTTGTGATAGAAGATAGAGGACGGACATTAATACAGGTCACAAGTCAGGTGTTCAGCTTGCCAGGTAAATTGGGTTGCATTTCAGTCTTTTAACAACCACCACATCAAAGTCCGAATATACCCATCAAATTCCTCCTGTCGGGGGTTAGACAACTGAGATACCATGAAAGTCCCTGCCAGCACTATATTTTGGTTTCTTGAGGAATTTCAAGCCTCCTGCAATTTCAGCATCTGTCCCCAACATTCTGTTTGCTTTGAGCAAATATCTCTGCCAGGTTTCACAGTTATCCAGCCATTCCCACAGGTCACCCAGCAATAGGAAGTGCCAAGACTAATCAGTTGTGGCATGAAGCAGGGGCTCTGAATGGTCTACTGGAAACAATGGAGGGGTGGAGGTGTTTTGTGAAGTCTGCAGACACTGGAAGCTCCATTGAGGAACACGTGGGCCAGTGCTTGGGGGTTCACAGAGGTGAGTCAATGGCTTAGCAAAGTGGGCCCAAGGACTGGAACACGGGATTAAGAAGCCAGAATGGACAGAGGGACTTGACACAGTCTGATGCTGGCCTCGTGGGCTTTGGTTGTGATGGTGAGAGGGCACAGTTTCCAAAGTTGTGTGAGTTCTGGATCCTTCACTGCCAGTGTAACCTGCACCTCTGGAGAGGAAGGCAGACAAATGGCAAGCACATGGAAATGCACGTTTCAGAAACACATAAGGTGGTAGGCTTCCCTTTTGTTGATCAAGGTGAGCATGTGTACAGTATGCGACATTCATATGCAGCAGTGGTCAGACTGTGAACTCTGTTGCAAGCACACTTAGGCAGCGCATACTGATTTCTTCTGTTTTATTGAAATGCCTTGGTTTGTTTTAGAAACACAGCATTCCACTCCCTCCAGAACCGGTTTACATTTTCCATCTGATCATTGGTGCTCAGTATTTTACCATTCGTCTTAAACTGACAGTAGTATTTTTGGAAAAACAAATCCTCGACCTAGTAGTCTGCGGTGGCGTTTAAGAAACGTAAATCGTCTAAAAAAGAGGGCAGCTATTCGGGTTCTAAAGCCTATTAAGGCATTCTTTGCACATATCAGGATGAAAGCGAAATAAAAATAACCATGTTAAACGTTATTTTATACTCACTGGGGCATATTCTCAAGGAGACATCGCCGATTCATCGGCACTTTAGCGCCGCAAAAGTGGCGATAGATTCATCGCCCTATTCCCAAGCTGGTGCAAACTGCCAATATCGCCAGTTTCCCAGCGATAGCTGCCGCAAAAAACATCGCCACGGATGAGAGCGACAACTAACGCTAATGACATGCAGAGTAGGCGTACCCGTGCAAAAACACACGAAAACACCACTTCGCGATATTTTCAACGACCAGCCCGATCCACGATGCGACCCAAAAACAGGCGATAAGGCGCATTAGCAGCAGGGAATTAACACCTGCCTTTTACTGGTGTAAAGCCGGACGACAACCTGCAGCATGAAAGGGAGCCCAGCCCAGAGCCACATCTGAAGACCAACACATGTCATGGAGCTACTGACCATGCAGCTCAGAGACCCAAGAGGGCCACAACACCCACCGCCACCACCCCCAGCCCTCCCCCCCCCGGACTACCACCGAGACAGTGCAGAACAAGACAGCTGAACTTCCCAAAACAGCATGGCCCCACAGCCACACAATTGCAGAATGTGGGGAGAGGTGGGAACCAAGTATGTGTGAAGGAGGCAAGTCACCCATGAATAAGAATGTACACAATGCCAAGTGTGGCGGTGATGTGCTGGACAGACTACAGTATGCAGAGCACAGACATGTCCATGTGGACATATACTGCTGGTGTTTGTAGTGTTGTGGAAAGTGGACGCAACCATGTTACCTCGGGCAGTGGGGAAGACCCCGGTCATGTATCCGTGTCGTCCCCCCCTGTAAGCATAAGCGGAGTGGGCTGGGCCGGCGTACGTCAGTCCAGCGCAGGGGTGTGTAGAATTAGCCCGGGGCTCAGGGCGTGGTTCAGTTCTGGCCTGGACAAGGAAGTAACCAATGCGTGTGTCTCTGTTGTAGTGTCGGCGCCACCCGGCCCGCAATTGACAATGTTGCAATGTAGCATGCACCCGGAGGGCGGGCTCGCACGAACGGTGAAATGAAGGAGCGCAAGACCGCTGGGGGTCTTGGCTCATACATGCCAAGTGTTGTGTGTATCTGCATTGCCGCAACATGAGCCAAATACCTAGCCTTAATTGCAGCGCGAGTTCAGCCAGGCATGAACTCTACATCTGTGTCCACACTATCCTTACCATAGGCCTACACTCACGTGGCCGCCCACCTTCAACGGCCAACATCACAGTGTCATTGTCAGGCTTGTGGACATGCGCAGACAGGCATGACAATGGTGTGCCGTTGGAGTGCAAGTGATGCAACCGCGCAGCATACACAAGTGAATAGGACCGGGGGGAGGGAGGAGCAGCTGTGAGGCAACGTAACACACAATGATGCCGCTCATTTGCCACATGCAAGTCATGTCAAACATAAATCCCAAAGTCGCACACATCCCACCCCACACCCAACAAGCCACATCACAATTCCTGAATGCAAGCAGATGACAAACTGACATTAGGGATGAAACCTCCTTTGTCTGAACTATCAGGCGGAAGCACATCTGCACATCCGACCTCGGAATTGCATGTGCCCGGCACCCCCTGACAGATACGATAGCAGTTGAGGACGACTCCCACACTACGCACAGCCCGACGACAGACCAACGTATGCACACCCCACACACATAAGTCCTTGCTCGGAGTTATCTTGCATGGAATGGCCTCCACACTTACTCCCACACCATCCCAGGCATACAACCGTTGCACACTTAAACAACTCATTGATCCGAGCTGTGGCATTTCATCCACGGAACTGGCACAGGTCAGAACAGTGCCGCTTCAACCAGGGCCAGTAACGCAATGGCAGAACATCCCGGACACATGCACAACCCTGTCACGTGGAACTGTACCGTGCACGTATGCTGCATTTACTGGGGGCACTGCCATTGGTAGTGCTGCGGGTCAGTTACCGGCTAAGCTTCCGCCTTGCCAACGTCACCTGCGTTCAGCCTGTGTTGCATTGTCGATCGTGCATATTCGAGTGGCCCATGGATGTCTGCCTATCCAACAGGACGGTAGGCGAACTGGATTTCGGCATGTGTGTGCGCCCCCAGTTGGCCCACGACCAGGAGTGTCACCGTGATACCCGTCTATGGGATGCCTGGATACTTGGCATACATGCTGGCAGCTGGACCTGGGATATTGCAGAACTCCTCGTGTGCAGTGACCACATTGAGCCGCTCCCCTATTGGGCTGTAGTGCTAATTGATGACGGGGTGGACGCAGCACATCTGTCTGGACCTGCTAACGGATAGCCTCGCCGTCCTGTTCGATGGAGTCGACAACGACCTCATGTTGGAGATGATTGCCTACGAAGCTGCAATTGCTTTCATGGATGTGTAACTACGGACCTGCAGCCACAACAGTTTGGAACCCATTGCACATGTCCCGACACCTTATTGCATCTTGGGGTTCTGGTCACATATCCCACGACAACAGTGGACATGGCTGCATTTGCCTGGACCCCGAATACGTGGGCAGACAACCACGCGGGGTAACACACACCTGTGTAAGGTGAGGCACTCCCCCGGAGTGGACAGCGGTGCTTGGCAACGTTCCTCATTCTGACATGCTGCTGCATTGGTCGGCATGTTGTGGCACTTCTCTTGCCCGTACTGACACACATATGCTAATAAAGTCTACGCACATTCACTTGCATTCAACTGTGTTGTGAGTTGTTTTGAATGACGATGTGTGTCTCACTGCCTATCTGGTAATCCTGCTGTATGGAGCGACATTTCGCCCCAAACCAGTCGCACAGCGAAAGCGTAAGTGTTACGATGCTGCTTTTTCATGGTATCCTCATCCATTATACTCTATTAAATCCATTGTAAATTCTGTTATTGAACGCTTGTTATGCTTCTTGATCCCACATGTAAAGTATCATGCTTATTTTCACAAGCTTCTAATGCTCAAGATGTGCCCTCCGGACCTCTTTCAAGAACACGACGAAAACCACATGATTAGTCCAAGGCAGAATTCTTTATTTTTACGACCCAATGCATTTCGGGCTAACATAAGCCCTTCGTCAGGGGTATCTGCAAATTGCAATTTAAAAACACCATTATAGCACCGTTCTTGTTTGTCACATGTAAAATCAATCATGCTTCCCATACTTCATTCATGGTACAATGCTTAACCAAACCCCTTATCTTTCTGTGCAAAATTTTAAAACTAATCAATAACAACAATCAATCTGCCCCGATACCAACCTAATCTATTGCCACCCCAAAACTTTACTGTGCTCAATTAACCATTCCGTGTCCCTACTTACTGCTACATCTTTCTTTGAACAACAACCCCCCGTGTAAACCCCTCGCCTCTTCTATGTTTACTCACTCTCAACTGTCGCCCCATGGAGGGCCAGCCAGAGTCCTTTAGGGATTGACAGGTTCATCGGAAGAGGAAGACTTCAGTCCGCAGTGTGATTGCTGTGTCATTGGTAACCATTACAAATATGGCAGTCCATGTCATCGTCCAAGGTGAGTGTCGCTGAGTGTAACCGGGGACAGTGGAAGATATTATTCCAGGGCATGATGCAGAGGGCAGAAACAAGCTGAAACAGGCCATATGGCGGTGATGTATGCTACCACTTCAATCTTACCACCAAGCCAGATTCATCATCATCTTCGTCCTCTGATGTGTCAGGTGCCTCACATGTGGGTGGTGGTGTTTGGTCTGCCGCACTGTGTGGCACTGACACTTCAGGTGGCGGAGATGTGGATGTAGTAGTAGCAGCAGCATTCATCCGCGCCAGGCCGTGTGGCGGCAATGCCATGATGAGGATCTGCAGGGCATGGAAGATCCCAGCTATATCTCGCTGGTGTGCAGCCGTTGCAGCCAATCGTTCCGCATGCATCCGCTCCCTGTTCTCCATGATCCTCCGCATGTGTCCCAAATCCCAGCTGACATCGCTGGAGCCACTCTGACTAGACAGGTGTTCTTGTCTCCGAGTCATGACTCCAGCGATGTCAGCCATGGATTGTTGGAGATCATGGAGCGGACAGTGGGTGTCCATTAGGGACTGTAAGTGGACCCTGATGGGACTTAAACACCCACGTATGGCATATAGTTTGGCTGCCATGAGGTCGAACCCCACCCGCAGCTGATCAGCCATCTTCTCCTGGCACCCTGACACACGCCGTTGGAATGCCATGTGTTGGTCGTGGGGGTCCTGGGAGACAGCCGTGGTGGTGGGTGCTTCCTGCTGTGTGGTCTGTGCAGGGGGTGGGGTCTCCTCGATGCAGCTGGGCTGCCCTGGTCCTGGAGGTGGGGTGCCGAAGCTGTCCATGAGCTGCTGGAGGGCGTCGGTGTCGATGTTGGGGAGGTCCTCTTCGTCATCAGTGCTGAGTTGTTGTGTCTGCTCTGCAGGAGGTGTTCATTCTCCCTCTGCAATGTGAAGGGGAGATGCAGATTGACACTGTGTTCACATGTATGTTCACGCATTGTACAGGTTTACTAATGGACTGCATGTCAATGTACATTGTGACTGTTTGTGAAGAGATGCCTATTTGATGCGGGACAGTTGACATTTCTACACCATCAGGGATGTAAGTTTGTACTTGTCCATTGTCATCTCACAGTTTCCTGCTATGCCAAATGCGCATGGCCATTTTCTACACACAAGGGGCAGCAGTTGTGTCCTCTGTTCTGTTGTGAGAGTGTTGCAGTTTGTACCACATTGTTGTCAATGTTGAGGTGCTCTGATTCTTATGTGCGTGTGCTGCATTGTGGGTGTGTTGCCCCTTCAGCTCTGATTTGGCTGGCCCTTCTCCCTTTCAGGCGGTGTGCCTTTCACTTTTGTGCTTATACAGTGCTGAGATATTGCAGACTAGGGTAAATTGGGCTCTTGGTCGGAGTTGTGACTCTTGGGCATGGTTTGTCCGCAGATGTGCTCTACTTAGTTGTGCATGTGTGCCATTGTGCCCATCTCCCCCCGTCCCCCCAGTCCCTGGTCGTTACTCACCCTGTTGCTGTTGGCTCAGGTCATGTTGTGCAGTGTCCGGTCCACCAACTCCTGCCACCGTCTCCCCAATGATGACTCATTTCCTCCATCTCATCCAGCTCCTGGTGTGTCGCTGGGCTCCCACCTCCAGTCTGCATTGCTGCTGTCATGTTGGCAGCGATTTTCAGCTTGGTTTTGCGCTTCACATCAGTCCAGCGCTTCTTGCAGTCGTCCACTTCCCTTCTCTTCACTCCGACTGCATTCACCTTGGCCAAGATGGACTGCCATATTGTATTTTTAGTTGCCAATGTCACAGTGGAGGTGATGGACAGTTGGTGGTGGTGTTCTGTCACCTCCGTAATGAGGATCTGGTTTTCCTGCGAACTGAAACACGGGTTTCTCTTATTCTTCTCCTTGCCCTGCCCTGTCCCCAAGGTCCCAGGCTGGTCCTCCGTGGGGCCTGTGGGGTTCTGGTTGTCCTCTGTACTTGCTCCGGCTCCCTCCATGGTGCTTCGCAGTTGTTTGTGTTTAGTAGGTGTTTTTTTTTGCCGCTTTTATAGTGATTGTTCCCGCCTTACATGTGGGACTTACGGGCCTGGCGCTGCTTTTCGCTGGATTTTTATCACAGTTGGGCCCATCGCAACTTTTTTCACGTTCGGGTTTCCTTTTTTATCGCTGTCGCGGTAGTTGTATCGGGGACATTTGAGGCGTTCTCGGAAACTATCGCATGTTACCGCCGTGTTGGGAATTCGACGTTGACACAGAGTTATTTTCCCGCGATATGGAAAATTGCGTTAGCCTATTTTGGCGATGTTTATCGCACGTTCTTGTGAATATCCCCCACTGTATTATATACGACGGTGACTATGAATTGTTGTGGTGTAGAGAAGCACTGAGTGCTACACTGAAACAAAACAGATTCTCAAACTCTGACTGGTTTCAATTTTAGAATACAAAAATATTGCCTGTTTTTCTTCAACTTAGATTTGTGTGGATCATTTTCAAAACTAGTTTTGTGTAACGAAATATGCTTCTTATCTGTGTAAAATAACACTCACTTCTGTAGTACCTCTTCCGATAGTATCAGTGACAAGCACCACAACATTCAAAAACTATTTGGGAACAATCAATTTCAGTACTAGCATTGGCAATCCAGCCGTTAAACAGCCGTTTTTTACGTTTATATTTTGTTTTGTGGCTAGTTTAGATTTGTGTTTCTTTTTTCATTTTAGTATTCCACTCTACTTTGGTCCATTCATGAGGCGACCAGTTCTCTTTGGTTATCTTTAACGCCCCTTACATTTATGATATTAAAAGAAAAGCAAACATGTATTCTGTATTTTGTCAGAATAGTTGTGTACCTCGTTATTATGTCTATTAATGGATGCAAGTGAACAATGTGCATTTATACAAAAATCCAGATCAAAATGCACTGCTTGTGATTTTTGCCAAATGTGTGATACTTCTTGCAGATGCTTTGTTTGAACGTCGTATGCTGGATGTGGCACCTACATTATTTCTAGCCATCTACTTAATTTGTACGTTTCGTTTTTTATAATTTTTGGCATTAAGAGATTGGCATAACACACACACACACACACATACACACACGCATACACACACACCTTTAATAAGTTCTGATCTACTGGAAGTCTGAAACATTAATGATAGGTTTTCTATCTTTTATTGGTTTTTAAATTGCGTCGTATAATTTATACAACCTAAATCATGAAACCACCCCAAGCGGCCTTGTGATCAGACTCTATAAAGTAATCTCTGAGGCGCACCAACCTTTGGTAATGAGAGCTAGGGCCAAACAAGAAGAAGATATTGGGATAGTCACAGAATATTCAACTTGGTTATATTGTTGCTCAAAGTCGAGTGAGATTTCACTTAAAAGCAGACACCAGTTATTACATTACAAATTTCTACACCAAATCTGTTAAACTCCAGTGAGTCTGCAAGCAATGGAACTAGAAGCTGGGCTTTCCTACTGCCAACTTTATGCATCTAGCATGGACTTGCATAAAATAGCTCGCTTCTGGTGTCAGGTATGCTATTTGCTCCAAAAAGGACGACTCAGCAACTTCACCCTTCCTCTCTTGGCACTTATGGGTTATGTCAAAGGGGTACCCAAGATGCTTGAGAAGATTTATGCCATGACTTGTCTGTTGGCCAAATGAAGAGTGGTTATTAGATGGTGCAGAAGCCGCCCTCCCACTGCTTTAGGTCAGTTGAGGGACTTAATATTTTGCAATAAGCTGTGCAAATGCATATTGAAACTCTTCCATGCTCCTTACTATGGAGGGATGTATGGACGGGACCTCAATGCATGAAGACGCTGGCCTACTCGTTTTTGGTGGTATGATCTACTTGGTGAATACAAGTGACCATTCCACTAATTATGAACTCCACTATACGTAATGCTTTACTCTGTAAGATTCTCTTTTCAGTGACTAGAATGTCCTGCATTAAAAACAGTGATCCTGAGAAAGACCCTGTACTCACAAGAGGTGAAAATGATCATCAGCAGTTTTGCTACTTTTGCACTAGATTAATGTTACTTTAGATCAAACTCATCTATCTGAAAAAACCGAGAAGCTGAAATAGCTGGAACATCATATGATGATTCAGGAGCAGAAGGAGCAGCAGCACAAAAAATAGGAACAAAAAATGAAGAGAGAAGAATTCTGGTGTTTAGGATGTAACAGTATTGTACTTAGCACTAGGAGAGCAACAAGCAAAGCCAGGTTTGAGCAGAGGTTTGGTTGGAAAGACAGAGGCAAGAGCAAGAGGTAATGAGTTCATGTGGGTTATATAGCAGGTGGCTCAGGTAAGCATATCATTTCTGATGTCCAAATAACCTAACTGGATTGCCCTATTAGATGAGGCGATGACCTCAGCCCAAATTTCTAGTTTAGAATATTATGTCTCTTTTGGTTGAACCCTAGAAACCATCACAAGGGGTCCCTGCAAATCGAACTGAACAGCAAACAGCTCCAACTCGGAGTGCTTTAAAAAAACTTTTTTTTTATACCCAACTTTATTGAGGTTTTACTGCATGACAGCTGATCACACAGTGCAAAATACGAGCAAAATACATGAGTGACATTGTGGCGGGTTCGGGTACATGAGATGTGCAACATTATTATTTCAAATCGACAGGCCATAATAATAACACCATTTTTCCCATATCCGCGCATGCTTCTGGGGCAGCCACGTACCTCGAAGACAGGCTTTTCTTGATGGGTGTGATCCAGCGCGATATTAGCAAACAGCATTCATACACCAGATACTCACTTGGGCCCATACATTCATACTACGCTAATACTTACGCTGGGTTTTATCAGTTGTTACTCTCTATCAAAATCCCTGCTACCAATTACCTTCTGATTGAAGAGTAATGACTTACCAATGAATCCTTTGCTAATTGGGAAATTTAAAATGAGTGACATTCATTATAGTACATAATCCTGAAATAACCACTGAGTCAGGAAGTTTTAAAATGTTTATCTAAAGATTTAGCAGAGTAAAATACAGAGCCACATGGTACTTAATCGCAATACCCAAGATTAAGCATAGAAATGATTATTGCTAATCAATGACGGTGTTTAAAGAAAAGGAGAGGATAGAGATAGCAGCGCAACTAAAGGTTGCATTATATTTACCTAAGTGCGAGAACCAAACCCCTTAGCCACGGAGTTGGAAAGAATAGGACCCAGGAAGGATGAAGAGCAAAGACTTCCTCCAGGATCAGGACAGGACCGGTGACCTCTCTACAACGACGCCTGCGTCGTTCCCCTCTCTGATACTCGGCTTCTCCTCGATTCTCCCGTGCCTTCCTTCTAATGGACTCCGCCGCCCCCTCCTCAGGACCTCTCTGGACAGCGATTCGGTCTGCAATCGATCAGCTTGGCAGTCTGGAGCTAAGAGCGCTCTGGCAGCATGGACGCCTGTTCTTCGTGAACGCATGCTCTAACTAATTAACTAATGCTATATTCTATTATACCCTTCTACGCCCATGTACCTCCCCTTAATGTTGCTAAAATATGGGGCCACTACCTCTGATTGGACAGGGACAGGGGGTGGATTGTCGCACCATATCGATTTGGCCTAAATTGTAAAGCCTATTGTCTTTAAATTCCCACCCCTTCAAATTAATACATTCGCTTTATTTCCCACCCGTCTCATGTCAAATGTAAACCAATTTTCATAGACAATGTATCAATATGCAACAGGAAAGGCAAGAGTACAGCATCTTCGGCCATCGGGTCGCGGCCTTGGACGACGTCCAGATTGACTTCATTTGGCAGGCACACAGGACACATGCGCAGAACCCTTTGCCTCTCGAGTTTCAGGTCACCAACCCAGGCCCAAGTTTACGAACTAATAAAAGTGCAAGAAGAAAATATTAAAATCACAGAATAAAATGTTTCACTGTATGCCCACTTTTTCTACTCTATTCCCATTTAATTATAAATTCTATCCCGCGTTAGTAGCATTAGAAAACGACAATTTAGTAATGACATGAGAGCAAGCTGAAGCATGTGAAAACATCAAGCAGCCATTTTACTACACACTGCGCAGAAGCAGAAATTTCCCCCCAAGCAAAGAAAGACGTCACACCATGTGATCTGGTTATGACATGCGCACTGAGTTTTCCCACGCATAGCGGCCATTTTGGATTTACAGACAAGCGTTATTCATTAGTAAAACACATAGGCAAGCTTCCTTCCCTTTCGTGTCGTGAATGCAAAGGTTAGTATTAACAATACAAGTTTTAATAAATTAATACTGTGATGAGGATTGAATACAAGCAAGTTTCATTTATGAAACCTTGCTCCATCAATCCCCTCTCTGATGGCGTTTCTGAGCCATCAAAACACTACCCTCAATCAGATGCCAACTTCTAGGACATTACTTCATTCTCATCTTTACACTTTCCATTTTTACAATCTCCTTTTAATTTCTTGTATAATTCACTTCTCCACTCTTCAAGTTCGATTTCATCTACCTTTCGTTTCTTTCCTCTTCCTGTCACCTTATATGTTCCATTCTTTTTACAGCATTTGCACCATATTGTTATTGCCAAGATTATTATTGCTATCCCTGCTAAGGGTACTAATATTTGACCTATAAGTCCTTTTCCTATATTAGCAAACCAGGTTCCAATTGACGAAATACTATTTGTCAATCTTTCCCATACACTATCAACTTCCAGTGGTTTAAGTTCTTTCTCAAGTTTAGTTATATTCTGTATATATGTTCCAATTTCTGCACTCTTATCAGGAATATAACTGCAACAATGTTTCGTCTTCAATAATTTACAGACTCCGCCCTCTTTTGCCAATATTATATCAAGAGCAAGTCGATTTTGCATAACCATAGACCTAATCGCAACCATTTCCGCATTAATCATTAGAAAACCTCCAGCAGTATCCGTTGATAAACGATCAACCACTGTAGACAATTTACATATTTTCCTTGAGTTCAGAATTATTCCCACTGAAGGTATCAATGCACCAAATATATCGCCTACAATTTCTGAAAAACTAGCTCTTTTACTACGTATTAATTCGCTATTGTTTTCATTGCTCCCAGTGTTTCTTTTTACGTGGTATATCTTTGGAAATACTATTCCAAAATAACAACTTCCATACCACCGTGCAGGAAGCCTAAAGTAAGCCTTATTCCCACACACATAATAGATTCCAGGAAAAACTGAATCTGTTCCTCCTTTGAGTCCCCAACCTCCAAGAATTAAAAAATTGTGTTCACATTCACTGGTACCGATGAAAACATTGTTATATTCAGTCTTTAACCTATGAAGACAAATTTTTCCTGTTTTTACAAAATCCAGAGCCATAGCAGCTTGAGCCTTGCCAGGTGTGTAACTCCCTTCTTTCTCCGCCCAAGGTGGCAAATGAGCCTTATGCTCAGAAGCTTTCTTTTGAAAATCTTGTCTTCTATCTTCTACTAAATTCAAAAATATCTTTTCTTCTTCAAGTAAAGAACATGTTAGATTGTGTCTATGTGCATGTGTTATGTCTATTGATTTCATTGTTAAGAAAAATTCTCCCATAAACTGTGCGTCTTGACTACTAAGCACTGGGTTCATACTCTTGCGAATCGGAACCTCAGAAAATATCACATCTAAGTTTGAATAATAATACTGAAGTCTCCCTGTTCTATAAAATAAACTAGACAAAACACTACATGATATGCCATATGTCAGTGGTAAGTGATGGTATGTTAATCCTTCTGCTACTGATTCAGGTAACTTCATACAGACATAACAATTACTAACTTCCATTGTGTCTACATATTGAAACAATAACTTTGTGAAAACGTTTAAACTAGTGTCGTTGTCAGCTATTTCATGATGAATTTCTGGTTCATTCTCTGCCATTAGTTCTACTCTATTGCCCTTCATGTTTGCTGTCCTCTCCTTAGTTTCATTATTAATCTTTTTATCCATTATCATAAGGTAAGGAACTGCTACAATCAGGACTAACCATACTATAAGCACCATTACTAGACTACATATGCATATTGCACAGCATCTTCTACAACATCTCTGTTTTGGTCTCCCAGCAACTCTATCGTCAGGCATTTTTCGACAAGGAAGATTGCTCTTCTTATCTTTTCTTCTTTTCTTTAGCTTATTCTTTTGCTTAGTCAGGGTGGTCTTGTTTCTTTTTCGTACGTCAGTTCTGCACTTGTTCCTTCGCCACCACTGTCACTTGACTCTGAGCTTTCAAAATCTTCAAGAATGATATAAGTCCAGTCAGGACCCTTGAATTTGTTATTCACAAGTTTCAGTCTTTTACTTTTTCTTTTCTCTGACTTTTTCTCTTGATCAGTTTGACTTGTTACTTCAGGTACTTGATCTGGATCTTCACTTCTGGTTGTTATGTGGTACTTTACTCTTTTAATGACACTCGGCCAATGATCTCCTTTTCTTGTTTTCTTTGTTGGCAATGTTTCTTTATTTTCGTCTTCAGAGATCTCGTTATTTTCACTGCTTAGTACTGCTTCGTTTTCTTCTATTACTGTTTCTTCTGTTTGCTCTTTTTCAGGTCTGATTGGTTTCTCTTCAGCAGCTCCACTATGAGTTTCCAATTTTTGACTTTGTTCTTGATTTAATTCTTCAAGTTCATGTCTTTCGAAATTTTCTTCTTCTTTGTACTCTTCTTGATCTAACTTGTTCTGATCAGGGCTTATTGCACTGTGAACTTCTGCAGCCTGACCGGATTCTTCTAGACCTGTCTGTCCCTGTTCAAAGTCTATTAGGTCTTCACTGTTTTGAGTCCAGTTTCCTTTCCCTATCTGACC